>APFE031679322.1:0-143969 GCA_000404065.3 Pinus taeda
ATATAACCAAGTTCCAGAATAGGTTCACAGCACTGCAAGACAAAGGGCTCCCCAGTCTAGAAGAATTAGGAAAGCTTCTCTCTTATGAGAAGTATATCAAAAGACTAAGCACCTTTTCAGCCATGCAGATTGCTGAGGCTTCTGGGTCATCCACAGCAGGCCCATTAACAGGGCAAGCTCTATTTAATAAATTAGACAATTTGTTTTTTATTAAAAATGAGGTAGCACATTTGTTTGATAAACCTCCCGATTTTTATAAGTATACTGAAGCTGATGAGACAGTTGGGTTAATTTTGAAGCAGCAGCTTCCTCACCCAGATAATTGGCAGGACTTGATAAGGCTACTTTTGAATCAGGGGTGAAAAAGAAGACGATTTTCGTGGCAATACAGTCAATATTACACTTACAGGTGGGCAAAGACACGACAGAAAGCATAAAGACAATGAGCCAGCTCAGCACAGGTACTCAGCATCGACAACGACATCAGCAGGTACAGAGGGCAGATTCAAGAAAGATACAGAAAATCAGAGACAGTAAGGCACTTTAATGCTTCATTCATGAAGAGCAGCGCAGATTAAAGTCCGCAGTATTCAAAGGGCAAAAACCATTCTGACAGCATTTAAAAGCTTTTACTATCATTTATATTTGCAATAACTTCTCATCTGCTTTATCTATACAGGTGTAATAGATATTTTTTTCCTCAGATGACCTCATTCCTGAGATATTTTGGAGACAAACTTCTATATATTCCCCCTCGAGTTTGTTTAGAGGGGTTGGACTCCGGATGTAAGATTTTTCTTTTTGGAGATATTCTCTGCTACTCTGATATTGTAAATTTCACAGACAGCTTAATACAAAGGCAGTGGGATTTCTTCAACGAGGTGTTCTCTATTGGTCTCTTGATGATGTGTGGCTTGCAGTTGCAGGATTCCTGTTCATTACATGACTCAATAAGTTTTCTAATGGCTCAGTATGTTATGAATGTTTCCAGTTATTCCATATGTTGTTCATATTTCCTGTCTCTCATGTTTTCTCTGTGTTCAAAACTCTAGACAGTAAAGAAAAAGAATAGCTCCAGGATTTAGTTATTCACTACCCTGAGCTCAATCTGAACTGCCTCGTATGTTTTTCTTCTTCTAAACGTTTAAAGTGTAATTCTTGAATGCTACCTTTAAACCAACCCATGACTGTGCATTGTTGTTTTAAGAATTCAAGTGATTGCTCTTAGATGACATGCTTTTCCACAAATATACAGCCTAAAGTAACGAAATCTTCATTGCTCATTACTAGTTGTATATGCATCACAATCAAAATTTCACAGTTTGTTCCATGAAATGCACACAGGCCCTATAGCTTTTCCCCCTCACCTAAATCAAGATTTCAAGAGAACACTCCTAGACCCCATTGCCCAATGGATTAATCATCTATTTTGGTATACTTTAGAGGAAACAGAAGCATCCTCCCAACCAAATACACAAAAAACAACCCAAAAACTCAACTCACAACTAGCCTAAAATCCTCACTGAAAGCAGGGATAAACCTAATAGAGAGAGCCCTCTCTGACTGCAGCTGGGCTAGAAGCTGCAGCCCAAAGATTGGTTAGTGGTTACCCCGGCCGTATTCTCTTGGGAGTCAAAGAGAACAACCTGGGTGTTAACAAGGGGCACATCTAAACTCTCTCACTTGAAACTTTATTCGTTCCTTGAAATTCATAGAATACAAATCTTGATTGATATAATAAACACATTGCAATCATGATCCATGTGGATATTGGTAGCCACTCTCCTATTTCACCTAGACCTCCAGTAGGTTTCATATGTTTCCTTGTTTATTTCAACATTTACTATTTTTAGCGATTTTCTGGGTCTTGAACTTTCGAAGCACTTTTGACCCCCTAAATTGTGTTTTTTTTAGGTCCGCAATAGGCCCACCACCATAGGCAAGGAAATGTAGAAAATCATGTAGCACTCAGAGAAACCTTTCCAACAAGGTAGCGTACGTGCCAAACGGAGATAATATGACCAAGTTATGACCGTGGGAAATTGGCTGCCCAACTAACCCTAATGAGACCAACAAACTCTTAATGTTCCATTTCTTGGGGTTAGGGTTTTCCCTCGCTATCAATAATAAATAGGCCCTCGAGCCTCATTGTAACACGGTTGAGAGGAATGTATCCACTACATCTCTTCTAAGAGATAAGCTAACATTGCCCAAGCTAGTTTATTTCCATTATGTTTGTAAGCGTATTTCAATATTATGATATTAATGAAATCAAGTGTTATTTGTGCTGCATCTTTGTATTTATGATTATATCTATAATTTGTTTCGTTCTTGTTTAAGTTCGGATTAGTGGTATCAGAGAAATCTGCTCTTTCTTTGTTTTTCTTTGCAAGTCCCCAACGAGGTCAAGGTATAAGGAGTTAGGGCTCCATCTGGTTGAATCTTTGCAAGACCAGCCTCGCAAACCCTCATGATCTCCCATGGCAGAAGAAAAGAAAGACGAGGGGGCAGGAGATCCTTGCAAAATATTTCTCGAGGAAGCTCTCAAGCGATAAAGGAACATGGTGATGGATAACGTTTCCTAGATCCTTCGACGACTACACACAAGTGACACATCTTCATCGAGTACCCACTCTGGAGGTGCCACTCCTTTTAAGGTACAAGTTAACTTTGATATTTCAATATTTGAGGGCCAGATAGATGGAGACGTCGTAGATAAGTGGATGAATCTATTAGAAGGATATTTTTTCAGTTCATGACTTTTCCCATCGGGAAAATATTAATTTTGCACTTTTAAAAGCACTCCACACGTCAAGGACTGGTGGGAAATCCTAATTGTTTTCAGTCGCACCCACTTGGGATTCTTTCCAAGATGCCATCAAGGAACAATATTACCCTATCACGAGCTAGGAAGATAAATACATAAATTGGACCATAATACAACACGAAGTTGGGTATCAAGGATTTTGAGTGGAATTTGGTACTCAAGTACCACAACTGTCTACAAAAGTACATCCAGGATGAGATGGAGTTTCTGGATATCTCCTCGCTCGACAAGACATACTGATACAGTGTCAAGATCAAGCAAAACTTTAAACAGAAGAAGCGAGACTTTGGATCTATGAATATGAAGGAAGGAAAAGGTGCCCCCAAACCACAGAGAAAATACAAAATCCAAGGTGAATCAACCTGTTGAAAATGCAACAAGATGATGGAGCTTAGTGAAAAGAAGTCGCCTTCACTAAGTGGGCCCGTAGGCTATTTTTAGCGCAAAGTCTATTTTTAGACTATGTCTATTTTTTGACATATGGATCATAGTCTATGAGTTGCGGGATGCTATTTATGGATGATTGGTCAGGTTGGTAAAATAGGTGGACTTCTATTTTTAGACATATGGGCGGAGTCTATTTTTAGACTGCTAGGCTAAAAATAGAATAGTCGAATATTATTAGCTCTTAATAATATTTATACTATAAAGATTATCTTATTCTCTTGGAGCACTTCAGTTCGAGCTACAGATGTGGCACATGCAACTGCTAGAAAGAAATACACTTTTCTAATGGGTTTGTTGAGCTATTGCATGAAGGACTTCAATTAGAACTTCAGTGATTGAGTTCTGTGGAGTTGAATGAGGAGTTGATGGAGTTATGTTCAGTTTGACTTAGTTGAACTAGTTGTATTTAGTCTAACTGCTAAATACACTAGTGTTGAGTGGTGTGAATTAGTTTTTAATTAATTCACTAATTATTAACTCATAAACCAATTGAAGAATACATCAGTTAACTCAGTGCATGGGCAGTTCAGTGGAGACAAGTGTTAGAGGTGAGTGAAAGGGCAAGACAGCTGTCAGTTGTGACTATAGTTGTGCATGTGATTTGCACAATAAATTTATTGAGTATTGCCAATGAGGATTGTGTGGTATAGGCAAAAGAAATACGAGTTTGGTTAAGCCATTCTCATCTATTCTCATGCAAGATTGCGCAGTGGAGGTAGGCAAGTAGCGGAGGAGATTTGAACCTGTGATTGATTCATATCTGAGCTAGTTTGTGTGTAACAGGTAGAGATAGTACTGAGTACTTGCGAGGAGTATTGTACTATGTATTGTTACATGTTCTCAATCAATATAATATACAGATAGTTGGCGGTTTTCAGCTGTATTCTTTCCCCGTGATATACTGTGTTGATATGTGTGATTGATGCTTCAATGTGCGCATGTGATTGTTACTTTAATAGTACAAATTGATGATCAACGTAGAGGAGGTTATGTATTATGCATGATTCCGCAAATAGTGTATAATCAGGATAATCTCTCTCAATAAGTGTCATATTATTCAAAATTTTCTACATGGTATGAGAGCTCGTTGATTTGTAGAAGAGATTTCTACATGATATTAGTGCGAAGTTGATCATTGGATCTATTATTCAAAAAGTGTTTACATTTTATTTCTTCAGGCAGAGTCTGTAATCGGGCCAGGTAGCCTCTGGATTCATCCTTCTTTTGGAAGATGAGATATCCGGTGAATGCCTATACAGTCGATCTCTGTACAAGAAATACTTTGTTCTCACGAATTTTAGATTAGAAGTGGTTCAGTTTTGAGCTGGTGGAATTTGAATTTGCAGCAGTGTTTTCTTGGTGTCAAAGTTGAAATGTATTTCAATGGATTGCGATTGGAGTATGCCCTTGAAGGCAGCTCGAACTATATTGCATGGAAGGACAAGATAGAGGCGGTGTTAGATGACAATGTGTTGAAAGAGTTCATAGAAGCAGATGTCCCGAAACCTACTGATGCTGCTCAAGTCGGGGATTGGCAAAAGAAGACAACAAAGTGTCGAAGGATTCAGTTGAGGGCGTGAGGGATCGCATTGTGTCCAGCCTCCATGGAAAGACTTCTCCATATTTGAAGTGGAAAGTGTTGACAGATCTATTCTAAAGCAAGAGCAACGAGAGGAAGTTGGCGCTCAAGGATAAACTCAAAAACATAAAGTTTGAGAAAGGCGACAGTATACCCAAGTATCTCACGAATTTCACCCAATATCGGGATGAGCTAGGAAGTGTGGGGGTGACTGTCGATGATAAGGACTTGGTGAGCTTGGCTCTCCTTGGTCTTCCAAAGAGTTTGCATTCCTATCAGGACTCTGTCAATGGTCGGGAGAAATTGCCACGATGGGAGAGTGTGCAAAAGGAGATCAAGCGGAATACAAGGGACGGATCTTCATCAAAGGCATCTGATGAAGAAAATTGCATTTTGGCTGCCAAAGCAAAGAAGGGGAAGAACAAGAAAGCTTCTCATTCCGGTGCGAAAGGCAAGAAGAAGGACATGTCCAAGGTGAAGTGCTTTCACTGTCACCAGCACGGACACTATGCCACAAATTGTCCGCAGAAGAAGAAAAATAAGCAAGCCGCTGGATCTGCAACGGGAGAGGCCTTAGCCTTGCAGTTTCAGCTGGATTTTTCACTGATCGCATGCTTGGTATCAAGTGTGATGGGATCGGTATGGTTCTTGGATAGTGGTGCGTCTTTTCACATGACAGGAGATCGAGATTTCTTTTCTGATTTGGATGAGAAAGATCTTGGAGTGCACATCGAGATGGGCAATGATGGTAGATAGAATGCGACCAGTATCGGTACCATTTCCTTTGAGAGGGAGTCTGGTAAATCCTTCGTATTAAAGGAAGTGATGCATGTTCCAGGATTGAAGAAGAATCTTATCTCTAAAGCGATGTTAGAAGACAAGGGATATGATGTTGTTTTCAGCGAGGTAAAGACGTTCCTGCGCAGTAAGACAACTGGAGAAACCCAGAAGATAGGGGTTCGTGTCAAGAACCTTTACCAGTTGCATGTAGATGGCTACTCAACAATGGCATGCAAGGGAGGAGGAGTGGTGATCCGGGACGATGGCGAGTTGTGGCACCGGAGATTGGGACACCTTCACCATGACGCCATGAAGATACTACAGCAAATTTCTACTAGGCTTCCTAAAGGCACTCTTACGCAGTCAGATCAGTGCAAGGGGTGTATTTTGGGAAAATTTGTGAAGCCACCTTTCACGAGAAGGATAGTCGCGCCATGACGATCCTTGAGAGAATTCACACACACGTGTGTGGACCTTTCTCAGTAGCTTCGATAGCAGAGCACAGGTACTATGTCATCTTTGTTGATGATTTCTCCCAAAAGTGTTGGATCTTCTTCATGCAGAAGAAGAGCGAGACATATTCAAAGTTCTGTGAGTTCAAAGCACTGGTCGAGAAGGAATCAGGGAAGAAGGTGAAGGCTCTTAGGAGCGATAATGGTGGTGAATTCATCTTTGGTGAGTTCAAGGACTTCTGCAGCACAGAAGGGATTCGAAGAGAGCTCATAGTTCCCCATAACCCACAACAGAACGGGGTTGCTGAGCAGAAGAACAGAACGATCGTGGGTGTTGCATTATTAGAGCCTACCCCTTCACTTGTGGGCGGAGGCATGCAATATTGCAGTATATGTGCAGAACCATTGTCCTCACAAGATACTTGGCATGAGTACACCTGAGGAGGCTTATTCTAGTAAGAGTCCTGATATTTCCCATTTGAGGATTTTTGGTTCTCTTGTTTACATGCATGTGACGAAGGATGCCAGGAATAAGATGGAGCCGACCGTAGAGGTTGTGATATTTGTGGGGTACATTGATACACCCCACAACTATCATGTGTATTTTCGAGACAGTCGCAAGAATGTTGTGTGATGGGATATAAAATTTAAGGAGGATAAAGCCATGAAGTGTTTGCTTGAGAGGGAGCCACACTTGCATGTAGATGAGGAGCTATTAGTTCCTAATGATGAGCTTAAGGACGTGGATCAACGACAAGATGAAGTTCATGGAGTGGAAGAGACCACTCATGCAACACCAACCATTAGAGGGTGAAAGCACACTACAGAAGCTGAGTGACTAGCTCGAGAGGCAGAGAAGGTTGTAGGACCACCTACAACAGAGCACAAGAAGAGACAGTCACCTAATCGGTACACTGGATACATGGCTCTTGTGAGAAAATGTGTCGTGACTGAGCCATCCTCTTTCGAGGAAGCTGTGGAGGATCCCGCATGGGTAGATGCCATGGTGGAAGAGTATGATTCGGTTGTCAGAAACAGTGCATGGGATATTGTCCCAATATTGGAGGGGAAATCAATGCTGGGTTCGAGATGGATCTATAGAGTGATGCAGGGCTACAAGCCTGTTGATACTCCTCTTCCTGGAGGTTGGAGGAAGGAGGATGCTACTTCAGTGGAGGTAGTGGATGCCATTGTTGATCGACAGTTGGTGGGGTCACTTATGTATCTGGTCAATACACGACTCGATGTACCACAATCCAGATATTGGTACAGACAGGATGATGATGTGAAGCTATGTGGCTTCACGGATGCAGATTGGGCAGGGAGCTCAACGGATGACATCAGGTACTATCATATCAGATATTGTGTGCAGCGGAGAATCATGTTACTTTCATATATTTCCATGGAGGATCAGGATGTTGATATCTTGACGAAGGCGCTCACGAGGAGAAAATTAGAATACCATAGAGACAGGATAGGGGTTGCAGATAATCCATATCTTGTTGAGAGGGAGTGTTGGAAATGCAACAAGATGATGGAGCTTAGTGAAAAGAAGTCGCCTTCACTAAGTGAGCCCGCAGGTTATTTTTGGTGCAAAGTCTATTTTTAGACATATGGATCATAGTCTATGAGTTGCAGGATGCTATTTATGGATGATTGGTCAGGTTGGTAAAAATAGATGGAATTCTATTTTTAGACATATGGGTGAAGTCTATTTTTAGACTGCTAGGCTAAAAATAGAACAGTCGAATATTATTAGCTCTTAATAATATTTAGAGTATAAACATTATCTTATTCTCTTGGAGCACTTCAGTTCGAGGTACAGATGTGGCACATGCAACTGCTAGAAAGAAATACACTTTTCTAATGGGTTTGTTGAGCTATTGCATGAAGGACTTCAGTTAGAACTTCAGTGATTGAGTTCTGTGGAGTTGAATGACGAGTTGATGGAGTTGTGTTCAGTTTGACTTAGTTGAATTAGTTGTATTTAACTAGTGTTGAGTGGTGTGAATTAGTTATTAATTAATGCACTAATTATTAACTCATAAATCAACTGAGGAATACATCAGTTAACTTAGTGCATGGACAGTTCAGTGGAGACAAGTGTTAGAAGTGAGTGAAAGGGCAAGACAACTATCAGTTGTGACTATAGTTGTGCATGTGATTTGCACAATCAATGGATTGAGTATTGCCAATGAGGATTGCGTGGTATAGGCAAAGGAAATACGAGTTTGTTTCAACCATTCTCATCTATTCTCCTGCAGGAATGCGCAGTGGAGGCAGGAAAGTAGCAGAGGAGATTTGAACCTGTGATTGATTCAGATTTGAGCTAGTTTGTGTGTAACAGGTGGAGATAGTACTGAGTATTTGCGAGGAGTATTGTACTATGTATTGTTACATGTTCTCAATCAATATAATATACAGATAGTTGGGGGTTTTCAGCTGTATGCTTTCCCCGTGATATACTGTGTTGATATGTGTGATTGATGCTTCAATGTGTGCATGCCATTGTTTATTTAATACTGCAAATTGATGATCAACATAGAGGAGGTTATGTATTATGCATGATTTCGCAAATAATGTATAATCAGGATAATCTCTGTGAATAAGTGTCATATTATTCAAAATTTTCTACACAACCTAGGTCAACCCGTCGAATCTGTAAGAAAGAACAACACCACGAAGATAAAGGACACGGGAAAATGGTATGAATTCCATTAGAGCTCCACTCGCAATGCAAGTGAGTGTCAGAACAATCACTAACTGGTGGTCGAGCTAAAGGCTCCCAAATTAGACACATGTTTTGACTCTCAGACAAAACCCAACAGGGGTAATGAAAAAGGGAAGCAGATAATCGGTGCAGGGCCCAGTGCCACCGTGGCCACCACTAAGATCCAAAATAATGAGCTTGAAGATCCAGAGGAGGGGGAATGCCTCTACCACTCACATATGTGGGTGAAGGGTTCTCTACTATAGTTCATTGTGGCCAGTAGGAGCCAAAAGAACCTCATTTTCAATAGATTTCATGAAGCAATTTGTCCTCCCAGCGACAACACATCCACAACTGTACACCATCAGGTGGCTTCACCAAGGACAAGATCTTCGCGTCGGCCACTAGTGTCACCTTTCCTATAGCATCAAGCCATTCACGGATGAGGTACTATGTGATGTTGCTCTTTTTAAATTTTGTGGTGTATTATTAGGACAACCATACTTGTGGAAGCGGTATGATGTATATGAGTCTAGACTGATTGTTACTTTGGGAAATAAGTTGTACATGATACCAGAGGCAGCCCCACCTACCACCATCTCTTTTATCATTGCAAAGCAATGCAGTAAGATTATTTCGAAGACCAGGAAATTTGTTTTCCTTATGATTCGCCCTTAGTGAAAGAAGAAGGTTGTGGCCACGACTTCTAGATATGGCTCCTTCGTACAACAACAACAAATGGACAAGGTGGTGGAGGAGTACAAGGAAATTTTCTCCTTACCTACAAGGGTACCTCTGCACTTTCAGGTCAAACACTCCATCGATCTGACACTAGGTATACCACTACCCAATGGGTCGATCTATCAATGCTCTGTTATCGAGAACGATGAGATCAAGAGGTAGATTCAAAGTTGTTGCAGAAAGGGCACATCAGGCCAAGCTCATCACCCTATGGGAGTCTAATTGTGTTGGTACAGAAGGAGGATCGAACCTGGAGACTTTGTGTTGACTATGAGGCGCTGAACAAGATCACTGTCCGGAATAGGTACCCAATCCCACAGATTGATGACCTTCCAGACTAGCTCAAAATGACCATATATTTCAACAATATTGACTTAAAGTCTGCGTTCTCTTGTCTTGACTTGTCTTCTACTGTTATATTTATGTTCTATCTGAATTTTACTATCATGTTGATGTGATTTCTATTCTAGAAATTGATATTGGGCTATTAAGAAAATTTGAAGTAAATTCTCTTCAGCATAGAACATACCAAAATTAGGTGAGGTGAAGACAAAGCCCAAGCAAGAGTGAAATAGCAATCACCGAAGACAGATGGAAAGGACAAAAGGCTCAATGGGTTCCTCATCCCACTTCCCGATTGAAGACAAGCTCTGTGAGAAGTCTGACTATCACGGGTGGAAGATGTCTCTTGATCTGACATTGGAAGAATAAGAAGTGTTGGACTATGTGAGGGGTAAAGTCCTGGAGCCTCCATCAAATGCACCGACTACTACAAAGAAAAAGTACACTAAGGCTGAAGTCAAAGCAAAGAAGATTATCCAATATTCAATTGGCAAGTGTCTGGTGGGCTACATTTTCCAGTTGAACACCTCCAAGGAGATCTGTGATAGATTGGTAAGCTTGTTTAAGTTTAGTGATGCAAATCAAGTTTTGTTCCTCAAAAATAAGTTGAAGGATATTGAGAAGGGAAAGGATGAGGATGTTCAATCCTACTTCTTAAGGATCAGAGATCAAGAATGATCTTCTATCAATTGGAGAAGTCATTCCTGATAGGGAACTAACTATCACTACCCTTGGAGGGCTCCCATCCGAACGATATATATTTAGAACCACTCTTCGCAATAATGATCGAATTTCGAGGTTTGAAGACTTGATGTCAAGATGCATTTAAGAAGAGACAAGGATGGTGGAGCAAGAAATTCCTTCAAACAAAGGCAACTCCACTGCCTTCTTCTCTCATGCCAAAAGGAGAAATAATTCTCGGTCTAAAGGTCATTTCAAAGGAAAGCTTGAATCAAAGGGTGGAAGCAAGGGAAGATGATTTGTTTGCAATAAAATTGGCCACTATGCAAGGCAGTGTCCAAATAGAAATGAAACATCACTGATGATGATCAAAATCACTCCAAGGGAAACTTCAACAACAACAATTAAAGGAATGGCAAGTTCAATGGAAAAGGAAAGAGGAATGCGGGAAATCAAGGAAATGGTCAACCCTCCAAGAAAGCAAGGAACTCCAGGAATGAATCAAATGTTATTAACAATAAGCAATATGAGTATTATCTGATATCGTCCCTCTCCACTGTCTCTCCTCTGGACTCGTTCGAAAATTGGCTTATTGATAGTGGTGCCGTAAGGCACTTCACTGGTTACAAGGAAGCTCTCTCCAATCTGATAGAGAAGGAGACGAACTTGGAGATTATTCTTGCAGACAATTCCACCTATCCCATAAAGGGTGTAGGGAATGTTGCCCTTCAATTAAATTTGGATAACACAATCCATTTACAAGAAGTATTATATGTACCTGATCTCAAGAAGAACTTGGTGTCCATTTCGGTAATGGAATACAAAGGCTAGAAGGTGGCATTCATCAATGGAAAGGTATGTGTTTGGAAAAATAATTTTAAAGATGATTTTAATGTTGGAATCCGGGTTGACTTTTTATATCAAGTTGGAGGAAGTCCACTAGGGGTCATTTCTTGTGACACATCTCTACAATCTGAACTATGGCATCAGAGGTTTGCTCACCTTCATTATAAGGCTCTACCCGATGTGAGACAGATGGTGACAGGGATGCCGGAGTTCAAAGTAGAGCATGGAGGTGTATTCCCAGGATGTGATGAAGGAAAGCTTAAAAGAGGACCATTCCCCTCAAGTAATAGCAAGACCTCCGATATTTTGCAGTTGGTTCACTTCGACATATCTGGTATCATGCCCGTAAACTCTTTGGGAGGATATCTATAATATCTCACTTTTATAGATGATTATTCTCTGAAGACTTGGATCTACTTCTTGAAAAAGAAGGATGAAGTGTTCATCTGGTTCCATCACTTCAAAGCCTTGATCGAAAATCAAACCAAGAAGAGAATCAAGATATTAAGGACTGATAATGGGACTGAGTATATATCCAATGATTTCCATGACTTTTGCAAAGAAGATGGCATTAAGAGGGAGACCACAACACCATACACTCTTGAGAAAAATGGTGTGGCTGAAAGGAAGAATCATACGATTGTGGAAGTTGTTCGTGCCATGTTCCATGATCAAAGGATTTCGAAGTTTCTATGGGTCGAAGCTACAAATATCGTCGTGTATGTTCAAAACCGATGCCCTTATCAAGCATTGGACTCAAAGGCTCTCGAAGAAATGTTCACTGGTAAGAAACTAGATGTCTCTCATTTTAGAATTTTTGTAAGTCCCATATACTTTCATGTGCTGAAAGAGAAGAGAAGTAAATTGGGTACATCTGGAAAGAAAGGAATCTTTGTGGGCTATAGCGAAAATACCAAGGGCTATAGAATTTATGTGGCTGGTCAAAGGGAATTTGAGATAAGTCATGATGTTACCTTTGATGAAGACAGGCTCTCAGCAAGCTTGACCATCTTCTTATTCCAAGGAAGGATAAAAAAGTTGACACCAGGAAACTGGATGAAAAAGAAGATGAAATGTTTCTGAATGTTGAAGAACCTATGGATCATATTGGTCCTCCTCCTCAAGAGCCCTCCTCCTCTTGGAAGAGACCCTCATGGATTAGGGAGACTCTTGAAGATGCTGAGATACATATTGCACCCAGAGGGACTTTCTGTGAAAGCAAGAAGCTGACCAGGTATCAGGGATACTTGACAATTATGAGCACCATCATTCAAAATGAGCCTACATCATTTGAAGAAGCCATGAAGCATAAAGTATCGAAGGATGGTATGAATGAAGAATACGAGTCCATCATGAATAATGATGTCTGGGATATGGTCCCGAGACCCTAGGACAAATAATTTTTCACCTCGAAATGGCTTTACAAAATCAAGCATGGAGCTGATGGGAGTGCTGAAAAGTACAAGGCTCGTTTTGTTTCTCGAGGTTTCTCTCAAAAGAAAGGCGTGGATAACGATGATATATTTGCACCTATTTCCTAATACACCACCATCTGATCGATCACAGCGCTTGCTGCTTTGCAAGGATGGAACCTACATCAGATGGACGTCAAGATCGCTTTCTTGCATGGTTCGATTAAAGAGGAAGTATATGTGGAACAATTGAAGGGGTTTGAGATTCATAATCAGGAATATCATGTATGCAGGTTGAAGAAAGCTCTCTATTGGCTGAAAAAAGAACCCCAAGCTTAGTATGAGAGGATTGATAGCTATTTGATGAAAATAGGATTCACTAGGAGTGAAGATGATCTGAACCTTTACTTTAAGGTTGAAGATAATAAGCCTGTCATATTGGTGTTGTGTGTTGATCACCTCTTTCTAACTAGTGTAGACCCTCTCATTAACAAATATAAGAGGGATTTGGCTTCCGAATTTGAGATGAAGGACCTAGGACTGATGCACTACTTCCTAGGGTTGGAGGTCTAGAAAAATCCAGGAGAAATTTTCCTATCTCAAGGAAAATACGTGGTGAAGATATTGGAAATATTTGGGATGGTGGACTGAAAGCCTGTGACTACCACGATGGAGCTTAACTTCAAGAAGCTATGCGGTAGTGCTGCCGGACTTGTATTGGGAAATGCTTTTGAGTATCGTCAACTCATAGGAGAACTGACGTTCTTGGTGAACCCTCGTCTGGATATATGTTTTGCAGTCAACACGTTGAGACAATATATGGTTGCGCCTCATCACTCACATTGGATTGGTGCCAAGAATCTTCTAAGATATCTTCAGGGCATAATCCCTCATGGACTGAGATACACTGTCAGAGATGTGAGGTTGCATGGTTATTCCGATGCTGATTGGGCAGGCAGGGTGGTGGATCGCAAGAGCACTTCCGGGTGCTCTTTCTTCTTGGGTTCTGCTTCAGTATCCTAGATGAGTAGGAAGCAGAAGTGAGTGTCTTTGAGCACGGCTTAGGCGGAATACATTGTTGCCAGTATGGCCTCTTGTGAAGATGTCTAGTTGCGGAAGCTCTTTAGTGAGTTGTTTGGACATATGCTGGATACTACTGTGATCCTTTCCGACAACCACAGTCGGATTCGTTTATCAGATAATCCCGTATTTCATGATAGCTCCAAGCACATCGATATTAGGTACCACTTTATCTGGGATATGGTACAACGAGGAGCAATAAGGCTCCATCATATTGGGACTGATGAGAAGATTGCCGACATTCTGACGAAACCCCTCGGAAAGGTCAAATTCTTGACTTTCTGAGAATGACTAGGAGTCGTGGAGAGACCCTCTTATGAGGGTCCCATATGATATGTACATTGAGCTCTAGGAGCTCCGAGGAGCTTGGGGTACTTCTTGGAGTGATGAGCAACCATAGGGTGAGTGGTTCAACCTTCCCCTAGTATTTTCTTGTGTATAGGGTGAGTGGTTCAGCCTTCCCCTGTGATGCCGTGTGGCGACATGTAGGCAGGATGAGTGGTTCATCCTTCTCCTATTGAGACATCCTACCCATGCATTCTGGGACTCATGGGAAGTACCTCTCATCTAGCCAATGAGTAGGGAAATGAGGATAGGAACCATAGTAGTATCGATGGACTCATCGTGTAACTGTTGTACTCCCTATCCTAGGATGATATTGATCTCAGATCAATTGGAACTGACTTCGGGTCAGTAAGTGGTATGAGACGCTTTCTTTATTTGGAACTAATTTCGGATCAGTAAGAGTGGTGTGACACACTCTTTTCATTGGGATTGACTTCGGGTCAGTAAGAGTGTTATGTGACACTCTATTTTGGGTTGACTTGGGTAAGTAAGAGTGTTATGTGACACTCTCTATTTGGGACTAACTTCGGGTTAGTAGAGAATGGTATGATACATTCTTGACCACTTATTATTCTTCATAGTTCAGGAGAGTAGAGCAGAATAGTGCAATGCACTCATGGCATAGATAGTACAGAGAGACAGATGGATTAGCAGATGGAGTTCTCCCTAGTTGAGAGGGAGTGTTAAAATTGGTAGCTAGGTCCAAACTCCATGTGGGTAACCTTATTTATGGGAGCTAATATTTTTCTTGGATTACTCTTTTCGAGTGGTGTAGGATTCATCTAACGATCATCTGATTCCGAAATGTATTCATGGAGATATGAATTTATTTGTATTCTTGACAATTTGTCAAGGTCGGCGAGCAAGCAAAACAATGATTTTTGCCCCCAAATTATCCTCAATGTTTCATATAAAAGGAGGATACCTTGTGGCATTATTCCACTCATCTCAGCTCACATTCTTCTCTCTCTCCTACGCATTAGAGGAGCATCTCTCTCTCACACGTGTGGTTGAAAGGAGGACGCACATTCTGGTTAGGGCAGCGTTGAATTGGGTTGACTGAGGTGCAAGTGGGTAGGTTGGACAACATTGACCAGCGTGGAGACTTCTTTGACTGCGGATTGGGTAGGGTGGCCTCTCCTAGGAAGGCCGCATTTCTCAGCAGCTTCCTTGACTTGTTTTGATACCACACTTTGACCAACATTGACTGTCAAAGGTTAACCAAAGATCTGTCCCAGCGTTGACTGCAGTTTAACTAGAGATTTCAAATTGTTTTGGGCTGCCTATTCTTGTTGTTAGAGGCTGAGTTGACTAAGGTTGATTAGAGGTCAAATCTGACTTGTTTGACCAACCTTGACTTTCCTCGTTAGGGTTTTGCTGTTGTTGTCATAAAATTACATATTTGTATAATTGTACTATCTATCAAGGGTTTCCCCGCATTGGGGTTTTTCCCTCGCTGGTGCCACATCTTGTGTCCTCTTGTCTTGGCTTGTCTTCTACTATTATATTTATGTTCTATCTGCATTTTACTATCATGCTAATGTGATTGCTATTCTGAAATTGATATTGGGCTAATAAGAAAATTTGAAGTAAATTTCTCTTAAGCATAGAACATACCAAAATTAATAAATTTAGATGTTATCTTTTCCACTTAAGTTCAATTCTTTCATCTGACATGTTGAGCTCATAATGAGCATTTCTTGTAATGACTTCAAACTAGTTTTAAAGACAATCATGTAAATATTTTAGGTTTTCTTAGAGAACATTGTTTTTTAGAATGACTTTTTTTCCCTATCCTATAACAACAAGGTTCAAAGTCATAAACTCAACAAGTCACTTACTGAAATTAAACCTAGATGAAAAGGATAATAAAGTAACTTCAGATTTGAAAGACAAATGCAAGTAGACTTCAATGTCTTTGAAATTTCAAATATAGAAATCATTTAGTAAAAGCCAAGATGAATTATTCTCCACAATCAAGTGAAATCTCAGAATATCGCTTTAATGTTGAATGCAAAAATAATTTTGACATAGCCCAAGGCACTAGATAGATTATGTTTTAAATAACCATAGAATAATTCTTATGCTGCCTAGATAAAAAGATGTATTAGTTAAATCTAAAATGTAACCCTCCTCAATGAAAAGTATATATATTAAATAAAGATGTATTAGTTAAATCTAAAATGTAACTCCCCTCAATGAAAAGTAAATATTTTAATTGCTTTCACTCCATGGCTTTGGTAATCATGGGCTAAGTGTAAAGTCATGTGAAACTTTAACTTTAAGTTATTATAAAAAGGTTATGGCAAGTCTTGGAATTCACCAGGATAAGATCCTAGATGAAAATTTACAAGACAGTTACTCCTCTCCCTAGAGATAAATAATCTCAGAGAGTTACTCCTATCCGTAGAGATAAATAATTTGAGTTGGGACAAGAGAGCCAAGAGGGTGAGAGGAAAGAAAACCTGAAGCAACCTTGGAGACATGGTAACTAGTTGGAACATGTCGAGGAGAGGACAATCAAGTAGCTGGCTGGTGGTCACTATGAGTCTGTGAGTTCTCTCGTTAGATTAGGTAGTTGTCTATCAACTACTCTCAGATTTGAAAAGGCTTCATGGGGAGAATTGGACGTGATTGTCATTCTCACTGATTGGAAGGAATGGTATCTCTCCTAGTTGAATTCCAAGACTGCCAAAACCTAAACAGATGAGTATTTTAGTGCATATTGGTAGAAACCTTCTAAAAATTATTTCTGTAAAATTACTTCTGCAAACTATTTTTATAGTTTTATGGTTGGCCTATCAAGTTGAAAAGCATAAATAGATAAGTGGGAAATGTACTGTTGAACCATTCCATGTTTGTTACATGTTTTAAGTATCATGGTTGCAATGGAATATCCTTCCTGAGAAACTATAATAGTAAGATACTTGCTGTAAAGGCTGAGATAATTGTTCCTCTTGGAACATGGATGAAAATGGTGAGTTTCTATGGATAAAAAACAGTAGGAAACAGAGTAGTTGAAGAGCCCTTAGAAATAAATGTTAATATTACATGGTAAACAATGTAAACAGATATTATTTTAATGGTATGGTATGAGACTATGACGAACAAGGTTAGTTCCAGTTGGCAAGCGGCGTTTTACCATCCAGAACACCCCTTGTTCAAAATATATAAATACAATATTCTCCAAATGGTGAGTCGCAGGTCCCGCCTAATCACTGGAGCAGTAACAATACCAACTCTGTAATGAACAAAAAAACAGTAAAATTGCAATAGGTTGTAAGCCCACAGTAAACAAATACGAACTGGAAGTGCAAATAGTATCTGAATACCCATTTACAGCAAGGATTGATTCACAGCAATAAGCTGGAAATACATAAAAAGCTGAACCGTGAAGGTTGAAAGACGGAGCCAAACTGTTATATGCAATATGGTAATTGTAGGAAAGAAAACACGGCAATGACAAGACATGTAGAATATTCACCATTTAAATAAATAAGAACCCGGAGATACCCAGAATTCATACCCAGAGGTACTAAAATTTGCGCATAAAATCGGGCAGTATTGTAAACATTTGAATCCTGATTAACTAAGATAATCGTAATACCCAGAGAAGGGGCAGGCCGAATGGCCACATTCATAAACGTTATATAGCTGAGCTGGCCAGAAAATCCAAGTCTGATTTGGGCAGCAAATTTATACTCCAATGCCGAGGAAACAGAAAAAGAATGAGCAAGATGGAATATGAAGAAAATGTTCTCTTTACATGTGTTTTACAGTTTGAGATCCAAGGAAGGCTTCCTTTCCTTCTTGCTTGATCCAGTAGACTTCTCCTCCGTGAATATAAAAGGCTTCCTTTTCTTCTTGCTTGATTCAGTAGGCTTCTCCTCAGCGAATATATGGACCTTAGATCCTTCTGCGCCATCGAAAAGCGATTGAAATTTTGTGGGCATCTTTCCTGGAGTCGAAATGGTATCTGGGTTATTTGCACTCTGTAATATGGTTGAGGAATGAAGGCGTGAACTAGGTAGAGCAGTTGGTATATTTGCATTGATAACAGCTTCCAACAGAGCGGTAAACCCAAACATAGGACGAGGGTAGGAAGGCAAACGAACAGCATGTTCATTGCGAAAAAGCAAATCATAAGTACCCGCTAACTGCCTTGTCATGGTATCTGACATCATGGAAGCAGATGTACTCTGTGATGCAACCGAGTCATGGAAGTTTGATATAAGTGTACCAGACTGAGGAACAATTGGAACCGTGGTGAAAGGGTTGGAAGGAAAAGCAGTATGGTTGCTGTGAACAAGCAAGTGAGAATTACCAGCTAGGTGCCTTGTCATGGTATCTGACATCATGGAAGCAAATGTACTCTGTGATGCAACCGAGTCATGAACGCTTGATATAAGTGTACCAGAGTGGGGAGCAATTGGAACCGTGGGGAAAGGGCTGGAAGGCGAAGCAGTATGGTTGTTGTGAACAAGCAAGTCACATCTACCAGTTATGGAGGATAGCATACTAGAGGAAGGGGATGATACCAAAATGGGACAAGTAGCATACATCCTGGGATCAGTTGCACATTGTGATGCAACGGGGTTAGGAAAGCTTGACATAGGTGTAGCAGTTGGTATAAACTGAGGAACAATTGGAGCAATGGGAAAAGGGTTGGAAGGCAAAGCAGAATGGTTATTGTGAAGAAGCAAGTCAGAACTACCAGAAGTTCCATCAATATTTGAAGCACTGGAATCAAATTCAGATGGTGTTCCAGACAAATCTTTAGTTTCATCTCCATCTTTTCCTTCAGATGTCGTTTTAGATCTTCGTTTTGGCAGCTTTCCGGTCTCCAGAAAACGGAGTACATCGTTCTTCGACCTAAATTGGCGTCCTGTAACTGGATCGTAGTAAAGCTGCAAATAAACAATTGTCACTCTCAGATTTACGGGAAAGAAATGAAAATAAAATAATAATTCGAAGCAAATACTTTCCCTTAACTTTCATGGTTTAAACGTGGTGGAATTCTGAATGGCCCACACACTCATGGTTCAAACATGCAGATTATGATTACGGGCAGAACTCTGCATGACTCACATAGCTGGTTTAATATGTATGAGAAGCAGTCTTGGCACAAAGTCACAGTTACAGAGAACAGAGAACAGATGCAAGTTGCAACCATTAGATTCAAAATCCTTTTTGTTCCGCTATCCAAAAATCTTGAATATATAAATTATTTTCAACTTGACTTTGATTTGCCATCTTGATTATCATTTTCCTTTGACAAATTTGAAACTCTCATACACGATAACTACCTCTCATCATTTTTCTGGAAATTACCAGAAATCCTCATTGATATCAGAAAATTTATTTCCTGGAAAGATTGCTCCCTAAAAAAATGAGAGTGATGAAGAATCAAATCAAAACTGAGGGTGAGGAAGAATCAAATCAAAACTGAAAGTAAAGAAACTGAAACAGAAATAGTAAAAAAGAAAACTTCATAAATTTGATAAGGACATTACTTTTATCCTTACGAGAACAGAGAAAGGAGAAGAGGGCCTTTAACATACCTCAGGTAAAGTTCTCCTTCACTCTATATTATGACTATTTCAAATCTAACTATTTGGGTGGCCAGACAAATCACTATTTCAAATCTAACTATTTGAGTGGCCAGACAAATCAGTAACGCTGGCCTCTCAAATTCGCACCTTCCATTTTAACTATTATTCATTCATTACTCACCAGGTTAGGAAACTTCTCTAAGTAAAGAATAAGGTTAAGCATATCGAAGAGTTGGGCATTGGTTTTCAAACCAGGAGCATAAGCAGGAGAAGCGACTGAGGGAAGCAGATCCTGTAAGTAGGAGGCAAATTCTGTAACAACCTCCATTCTTTGATTTATTTAAACATAGCTAAAATATATTTACTGCACATAATAGATCCCTGTCTCTAAAACTTCAAACAGCTTAGCGAAACAGCCATTAAAATGAAAATAAATTAAGGCAAGATGGTTGGCCGTCTACAGTTCAAAGAAAACAAAAACAGAGGCTTCAATCCAATACCTTATCTGCGGTGCCTGCACTGTAGCCACTCTTTCTGATTCTGAGTTCAGCTATCCATCCTTTGGGCAGCCATTCTGGCGGTGGAAAAGATATGAAAGGCTTCCGTAGTTTATATGTAGTAGTCGTACCAGGCAAGCTGTTAACTTGCTCTGCAGTGGTCTGAGCTTCAGATTTTGAAGGCTGTTCATTCTCAGCTCTGTCAAGTTTACTTTCCTGGTGAGAAGGCGAAAGCGGCTTGTTGTTTTCTGACTGAATTTCAGAAGGATTTTCAGTCTGTACCGTGCCAAGAATTTCATCAGGAGCAGTAGGAGCTTCATTTTCAGCTCTTTCATGTTTGATTTCATGATGAGAATGCAAAGGCGGCTTGGCATCCACCTTGTTTTCTGACTGAATTTCCATAGTGGAGGGCCAATGCAGATGGTATACGGATGGGTTTACAGTGTTAAAAAGGTTAAAATACGGTATACAGAATGCAAATTTGATTGGAATTTTGAGAGAAGTTATACTTCCATGCAAATTTGATTGGAATTTTGAGAGGAGTTATACTTCCATTTTGACGGTAATATACAGACTCTTTAATTCCAGAATTTTTGGCATATTTTGAGAGGATCTAAATAAATTATTTTATTGAAAAATAATAAAATCTTGCGGGATATGTTAATAAAATCCGGTAGGATTTTTTGTAAATCCAAGTTACAATTGTCAAACTTCAAAATGATGTTTTTGATGGTTGGCATTGAATCTATTTCCACAATTAAAAACATGATTCAAACACTGCTATGCAAGATTTTTTGAATCTTTTTTGCCCAGATCCTCGGTAGACAACTCTTTTTTTAATATAAATAAACAATTTGAATATTGAAAAATAATTTCCTGGTCTACCAACTCTTTTTTTTAATATAAATAAACAATTTGAATATTGAAAAACAATAAAAGCTTGACAACTTCAAGATTTTGGGTGCCCAAGATGTTTTTGATTGATGACATTGAATCCATTTCCACCATCAAAAACATGATTCAAACACTCCTACTGCAAGATTTTTTGAATTTTTTTTGCCTAGATTCAGGCCACTCACTATTTAGGGAATTCCTACTATTTTTTTAATATAAATCAACAATTTGAATAGTGAAAAATAATAAAACTTGGCTACTTGAAGATTTTGGGTGCCCTTGATGTTTTTGGTTGATTGCATTGAATCCATTTCCACCATCAAAAACATGATTCAAACACTACTACTTCAAGATTTTTTGAATTTTTTTTGCGAGGATTCCAGTCACTTTTGGCCATTCACGCTATTCCTTCGTGTAGAAGACTCTTTTTTTTAATATAAATCAACAATTTGGATATTGAAAAATAATAAAAGCTTGACTACTTCAAGATTTTGGGTCCGTGAGATGTTTTTGATTGATGACATTGAATCCATTTCCACCATCAAAAACATGATTCAAACATTGCTATTGCAATATTTTTTGAATCTTTTTTGCGAGGATTCTCACCACTTTTGGCCGTTCATGGGATTCCTCACCCTGAGTAGACCACTCTTTTTGTTAATATAAATCAACAATTTGAATATTGAAAAATAATAAAAGCTTGACTTTTGTTTATTTAAAAAAAAATCTCATAAAATATCGAATTTATTTATTTATTAATTCACTCAAATTCCCCAATATTTTCTCTAGAAAACAATCAAATTTCTTACACGATTTTGATAAAATGCAGCCCATTTTTTTTGGAAATTTGGGTTACAATTGTCAAGCTTCAAGATTTTGGATTTTTGTGTGGCATAGGTTTTTGATGGTGCTGAATCATTTCCACCATAAAAAATGATTCAGTTGATTTAAAAAAAATACCAAATTCTTGTGAAAATGGACCATTCGAGCCAAATTGTTGCAACCCTCATGAAACACATATGATAATTAAACATTAATTGTTTAGCTTGATAACATTTATTTATTTTTATTTTCAACCACACATGGGTTTCAATGAGAATTCATTAAACATACAGTGCACAATTGTAGTTGGATAATTTATGAATGTTATAAAGATATTGGTGTATTAGATATTTCTCTTTCTAAGTATTAAATTCCTATTCCCAAGAGAGCCGGGTCGTGCTCTATTTATTAAATTGGGGTTCACCTAATACACTAAGGTTTCGGCATATGCATCATTCTCGCTTGATTAAATGGTTAACCTGGAATGTCTATTTGAAGAATTCTCTAGAGTTTGTCATCGTAATGCCTGCCAGCACTTTGAGTTAATTTGCACGTAACAGATGTATTGATCTCCACCATCCAAGTACTAGTGTTATCATTGGACGGTGCAGATGTGAGTGACAAGGCTAATGGTAACTTTTCCTACCTTTGGCTCCCTCTCGACTTGGTCATTCTCCCTCTCTGCCCTAGCAGCTCTGCAACTCTTTATGTTGAAGAAATCTTAATTCAAACCTATCGATTTCTCATTAACGAGTTGTGGCTACCCTTGCAATGGCGTTAGACACTATTCTTTTCCTTTTAGCTCACATTTCTTCTAGGGTTAGGTCGGCTTGTCATGGTGCCTAAATGGCATGGAGGAGGAAGCATTACAGTTCTCACTCACCTCTACTCTAGATGCAACCTTATCTTCATTTTACAAGGAAATAAGGGTTCTTTTCATTTATTTTCGATTATACTCAATTACAACGGTAACTAGTGGTTATGAGGAATCTACGACTACGGACAAAAGTATCTTCCCTAGGCTAGGTGGACTAACCTAGAACCACAAAAAGACAAAGGGACTAATTTTTTCCTTAAAGTAAATAGATAATGGGATGAAGCCTACCTAGAATTTATCGTATGCTTCGCTTCTTCCTTGTCTTGAATGTTCATATCCTAGTTTTGATCACTATTATTAGAACCCACATAGTCAAATAACACAAGCTAACAATCCATGGAATCTATGTAGCATCATCTAATCACTTTATTCAATAGATCAACATGGTATTGAAATATATGAAACCGTAACATCATATGTAGGAAAACAAAGAACTCTTTGTATTAATAGAAATGGAGTGAGTTACAACAAAAAATAGGTGTTGATCTTGTAAACGAGCTCTTCTAGGTTGACTTATCCTTTCCTTGTCACAAAGTGCACCTCTAATCACCCTAATGCATCGAAATATATTTCTCACATCAATAGCATAAGGGTAGAATCATTCTTCAAAAGCTAACAACAACCTATCAAGTGCTTGTAGAATGAGGTAAATATATAGGTGAAGGAGGTAGTTCATGAATTCCTATCCTTTTACCCATCTCGGCTTGAGATCCACTCTTGATTAGAGGATGAGCTCAAGGGATAAGGGATGAAAACTCTGAGGTAGGGTAGGATAAGATTCTAAACTTTTATCTGAGGTAAATAGTCACAACAGATCATGGAATCTTCTGGAAGAGGAAGCTTTGAGATTCTTTCTCATTTTCTCGAATTTCTAGAATCAACATTCCCCCAACACTGAGAAACCTCCTAGTGATCAACGCAGGTGCAAAGTATGGAAACCTAGTAGTCAACGCTGTCGACTAAGAGGCCAGGGAGCTTTGATCCTTAAAATGATTGAAACAAGTTGCTTTCACGAAGAAACGCAGGGTTTAGAATGAGTCATGCTTAAGGCTTTGTGCAGGGATGTTGAAAAGGAGGTCAAAGGATGTTGATTTATCGAGTTGAAGGCCTATTGACGAGATGTGACAAAATGACCTATAGTAGATTGTGCCTTAAAGCGCAAAGTCAGAAATGATAGCTGATGACTGAAATGTTTTACCTTGTGACAAGTTGAGATCAATAACAATCAACAAGATCATTATCCCTTACAATACATTTACATCATGCCATGTTTGCTGAGGGAAGCATACCCATACTCAACACATAAGCTAATCATTACATGTACAATTACCAAAAGACACATCCACAGATGACTGATGGTTGACCCATGACTAAATGAATGCATGTATGATCATAGCCATCATACATTGTGATCTTGTACTACTCCTGAAATTGTAGCCTCGATGGATGAAACTATATATGGGGTCTTCTATCTCATTCACACGACCTACCAATGTACAAGTCTAACCATGTGAATCAATGAGATGAGGTCAAACATGGTAGACACCATATGATTATCGCCAAATCATGTAAGTCGTTAATAGATGCGAGAGAAACCACTGATGATGTTAATGACCCTCAAGGTACTGAAGTACAATCCATATGGTGTGAATAAATGAGTTGATGTTGAACACCACACATAATCTTTCAATCAAAGGCCAGTGATGTAAACTTGTGGCCAAGAGTGAGGAAACTTTCCATTGATGTATGCAAAAAACTAGTTACCAAGGGATGTTTCTAAGTCAACTTCTTGGATAATAATTTGATGTCGACAAACAACCCGTCATGGGAGGGCCTTGATGTATCCCCCAGCAACGACACAAAACATGTATGATCATTTGAGACAGAATGATCATAATGATGATGATACGGAACTGGATTAGGAAAGGTAGACATGGACTGAGGCCTTAAGAGTATTGTAGTAGATATTGATTGAATGACTTTTCTTGAACACTGTGGCGACACTGAATGAACTTGGTAGCATTGACCAAAATCTAAAAATAGAGGCTTTGAAATGGTATGATAAACCAAAAGACAAGCATATTTCCCAACCCAACAACCATGGAGATGAAGTAGAAGAGTGTTGTATTTAAGAGTGACTTGCTACCATTAACAAATGGACTACCTTGTTTTCCCAATTTCCCTAATCATACTGCTGAGTACCTCTTTATTTTTTAACAAGCTTGAGGAGGATAACATATGCTTGATCTATAAGTTCATCCTTCAGATGAATCCCTCTGAGAATATTTAACAAACATAGAGAAGGAGTGATTTGGTCCCATCATGAACGATGAGTTCATCGTTGTTTGATGTTTTAATGAGTCCAGCGAAGGTATAACTAAACATATTTTTTATGTTTAGAGAGTTTGAAGAAAAGAAGAAAATAAAACTGCAGATATTCCTTTTCATAAATAGTCCCTTAGGTCCGAAAAGACAAAAAATAATACCCAAGAGAACCTCTTATCCATGTTCGACTAAGGTATTCATTTTTCGTAGTTAGAATATATCAGCCGAGAAAAGGGTTAAACTTACACTGAGTAGACGTATTTTCGTTTACTTTAACGAGTTCGAGAACATGACTGCTCATCAATCTTTTCATATTTTGGGAGCGTGAAAAGCGCTGAAAGAGGATTTTAGGGGATTCCATTTTTTTCAGTTTATGGAGCCCAAAAAAGTTATAAAAGTATGCTTCTCCTGGAGGAGTGAGTTGTATAAAGGATAGCGATTGGTTTCGGTCATGATGGAACTGCTCAAAGCACACAAAGGTCAAGAGGAATTTTAGGTTACAATTGTCAAGCTTCACGATTTTGGATTTTGGGTGTGGCGTAGGTTTTTGATGGTGCTAAATCATTTCCCCCATAAAAGACGATTCAATTGATTTAAAAAAAACACCAAATTCCTTTGAAAAAAGCGTTCTAGCGAAATTGTTGCAATGCTCATCAAACAAAAATATGATAATTAAACATTAATTGTTTATCTTGATAACATTTTTTTATTTTTATTTTTAACCATAGATGGATTTCAACGAGAATTCATTAAACATAAAGTGCACATTTGTAGTTGGATAATTTATGAATGTTGTAACGATATTGATGTATTAGATATTTCTCTTCCTAAGTATTGAATTCCTATTCCCAAGAGAACTGGGTCGTGCCCTATTTATTAACTTGGTGTTTAGTTAATACACTAAGGTTTCTACATATGCATTATTCTCGCTTGATTAAATGGTTAACCTTGCAATGTCTATTTGAAGAATTCTCTAGAGCCTGTCACCGTAATGCCCACCATCACTTTGAGTTAATTTGCGTGTAACAGGTGTATTGATCTCCACCATCCAAGTACTAGGGTTGTAATCGGATGGTGAAGATGTCAGCGAGGAGGATAATGGTACTATTCCTACCTTTTGCTCCCTATCGACTTGGTCATTCTGCCTCTCTGGCCTAGCAACTCTACAATGCGTTATGCTGAAGAACTCTCGATTCAACCCTTATCGATTTCTCATTAATGAGTTGTGGCTACCCTTGCAATGGCGTGACACTATTTTTTTCCTTTTTACTTAGATTTCTTTCACGGTTAGGTCGGGTTGTCATGGTGCCTAAATGGCATGGAGGAGGAACCATTACAGTTATCACCCACCCATACTCTTGCAAGCAACCTTATCTTCATTTTACAAGGAAATAAGGGTTCTTTTCATCTATTTGACAATATCCTCAATTTTTGCAGTAACTAGTGGTTATGCGGAATCTACGAATGCACACCGAAGTATCTTCCCTAGGCCTAGTGGACTAACCTAGAACCACAAAAAGACAAATGGCCTACTGTTTTCCTTAAGTAAATAGATAATGGGATGAAGCATACCTGGAATCTATCGTATGCTTCACTTCTTCCTTCTCTTGAATGTTCCTATCCTAGTTTCGATCACTATTATTAGAACCCGCACAGTAAAAAAATACAAGCCAACGATCCACGAAATCTATGCGGCATCATCTAATCAATTTATTTAATAGATCAACATGGTATTGAAATATATGAAACCATAACATCATATATAGGAAAACAGAGAACTCTTGGCATTAACAGGAATTGAGTGAGTTACAACAAAAAATAGGTGTTGATCTTGTAAAAGAGCTCCTCCAAGTTGACTTATCCTTTCCTTGTCACAAAGTGCACCTCTAATCACCCTAATGCATGGAAATATATCTCTCACATCAACAACATAAGGGTAGAATCACTTTTCAAAATCCAACAACAACCAATCAAATGCTTGTGGAATGAGGTAAATATATAGGTGAAGGAGGTAGTTCATGAATTCTTATCCTTTTACCCATCTGGATTTGAGATCCACTCTTGATGGGAGGATGAGCTCAAGGGATAAGGGATGAAAACTACGAGGTAGGTTAGGATAAGATTCTAGACTTTTATCTGAGGTAAATAGTCACAATAGATCCTGGAAGCTTTTGGGAGAGGAAGCTTCGAGATTCTTTCTCTCTTTCCTGAATTTCTAGAATCAATGTTCCCCCAACAATGAGAAATTTTCTAGTGATCAACGTAGGTGAGTATGGAAACTTGGTAGTCAATGTTGTCCACTAAGAGGCCAGGGAGCGTTGACCCTTAAACGATTGAAACAAGGTGATTTTAGGAAGAAACGCAAGGTTTAGAATGAGTCATGCTTAGGGCTTTGTGCAAGGATGATGAAGAGGAGGTCAAAGGATGTTGATTTATCTAGTTGAAGGTGTATTGACGAGATGTGACAAAATGGCCTATAATAGATTGCCTCCTAAAGTGCAAAGTGAGAAATGATAGCTAATGATTGAAGTGTTTTATCTTGTGACAAGTTGGGGTCAATAACAATCAACAATATCATCATTTGTTACAATACATTTACATCGTGACATCTTTTCTGAGGGAAGCATACCCATACTCAACACATAAGCTAATCATTACATATACAATGACCAAAATGCACGTCCACAGATGAATGATGGTTGACCCTTGACTAAATGAATGCATGTATGATCATAGGCATCATACGTTGTAATCTTATACTACTCCTGAAATCACAGCTCGGATGGATGAAACTATATATGGGGTCTTGTATCTCATTCATGCGACCTACCAATGTACAAGTCTAACCATGTGAATCAATGAGATGAATTAGAACATGGTAGACACCATATGATTACCGCCAAATGTTGTAAGTAGTTAACATATGTGAGAGAAACCATCGATGATGTTAATGACCCTCAAGGTACTGAAGTACAATCCATATGGTGTGAATAAATGAGTTGATGTCAAACACCACACATAATCTTTCGGTCAAACGCCAACGATGTAAACTCATCACCAATGTTGTGGGAACTGTTCTCCAGTGTTGTGGGAATGGGAGGACTATCCCCTAGTCCATTGGAACACGAGAAAACAAGAAGAACCTGAACAGTATGATCCTCACTCTCTATGGGAAAAGTACGATTGACTAAAGGTGGAATTGGGTAAACCATTTTCTCAACCAATGGTTGGTCAAGAACAAACTCATGGGATTCATGTTCAAAAAGAGTGGGATTGATTGGATTCAAATTTTGATCATCACTTCATCAACCAGTGGAGGATTGGGAGAAAGCTTTTGGTAACCAGATGGAAGTCGTGTAAGTTTTTCTAATACATTTTAGGCTTCATCCATTTGAGGACAAAGGTGAATAAGATGATTTCCTTTAGATAAGCTACATGAAAACTTAACTTTACCCTTTTTCCCATTGACCTTTTTGTCACTAGTTGAGGTTTTATAACCAGCATGATCTCCAGAGTCTGATGAAAAAGGTCAATGTGAGCCTGTAGACCACAGTTCTAATATCTTGGGAATACCAGGACAATCTCTAATAAGGTAGTTGTAACCCTCTCCTCTTCACATCTACCCAAGTAACTGACCAACGAGGGTAAACATGTGATGAGAAGTTACTATGATATGATTCAACCTCCTAAGTTACCTGAAGGAAGTGGAATCGACAAAAACACACCATACCCGACCTTCTTCACTTGCTACGGGACTCCCAAAATGCATCCCAGTAATTCCACTGACCAACCCCTAGGTCCCACTGAGCTTTTAGATCTATAAATCCATGGACGACCCCTTAATATGGACACGGGTGCGTCTAAGAACCTTTGGACGCATGCACAACATGGGTATGCCTATTCCGAGGGAATGTCCTACTCATACCTATGACTATGAATCCAGGATTTGGGCCACTTTTCAATCCTAGAAGCCAAGTCACTACCAAGAAACCATTGTAACTTTTAGAATCCATAAATTACATAATGATAAGACTTACAATTCAAAAATTGACTCAAGGACTAGGCCTAACCATCCCCAACTAGGACTAACATTCTGTCAAACACTTGGCATCAATGCACTCTACAAGAAATGAATACAAGGCAAAGCATAAAAGAATAATATCTCATATGAGACTGGATAAGAAGGATCACCAACCTCTTCCCTTAATTGTTTTGACATCAATTAGGTCTTGTACCCATTTTCCTTTTAATTACAAGTAAATACATGAAATAACCACGACAATAACTAATCATATAACCATGCTTATAACCAGTATTAAACCATGAAAATAACAATGAGATAACAATCATTAAAGCTACATATTAGCAAGCCAAAAAGCAAGGGATCTTAGCTTTTATTAAACATAGCCAAAGTCAACCAGGTTTGGGACTTCCACATACCACCTGGCCATAGTGATGAAGCTCATCAATAGGTAAATTATATGGGCCTTAATGCCACTCTCCAACTTATTAAAATCAATTTTTCTTACATTTCTTTACATATTTTATTATATTTTGCTTAGTAAGAAGGGTAAAGGTGAGATGTTATATCATGTGGCCTAGTGTGCATTAATTGCATGATTTGGAGCAGTTTTTGGCTAATTTAAGTGCAAGAATTAGAAGTAGAAAAGAAACAGGGATTTTAGGAGATTGGGTCTCCCTCCTTAACTCCTCAATCACTTGAAGGTTCCTCCACTAGATCTCATTAACTCGGAGTTACAAGCAGCCAAGCCCACCGAGTTCATTGGCAGCCAAGCCAGTGATAGTTGAAGACAAGTTAATCTCGATTTTGGGAGCTGAGACTCCCTAATTTTAAGGAAGAATTTGTTAGCTTCAGTTGTATAAATAAGAAGGCGTAGGGCCTCGTTAGGATTCTACTTTTTATCATAGCCAAGAGGCAATTTCAAGCTTAAGATATTCTGACTATTATTTTAATGTTATTTTTGATATTTTGGTGATAATGAAAAGGGTTTCTTTGATCGAGAACTAAGTTGACTCAGAGGGATGAAGCTCTTGGGTTAGGGCCCAACCCTAGCATTAGAGGATCCTCTTCTTTTTGTACATGTATCCTTAGATTAAAATCATAGATTAGTTTCTGAAATTATTTTTGTTTTGTTGAATTTGAAAGTCTTTGAATGTTTGGTGAGTTTCACTTCCATTAGTTGGAGAAGTAGATCAGTTCTATAGTAGTAAAAAATAAATTTAGAAAAGCTGGTGACAGTGGCCTCATCGTGATCTACCTCATGGAATCATGATTTGAGGGCCCCACTCTCACAGCCCCAAAAACAAAGTTATCTTTTATTTATTACATAGCTTAGGATTTCTTGTCGAGTAGACCATTGTTAATGATTTCTTAGAAGCACCTACAATTGTCATTTTGGTTCCTTAATTTTTTTGTGGATTAGAAAACATTCCATTTCATAGGTTTGATCCACTAGCCATCAATAAATTACTTTCTCAAATTCAACTCATATTTTCCACATTTACATAAATTTGTGCATAAATGAAGAAATGAATATTCGTTGTTGTAGGAGTTTTTGATTTGTAGGGAGGAACTCATTCCACCAGCCTCATCTAACGTTTTCTCCATCTCTCGCCAAACCTTACCAATCACCAATTCAGATTTATGTTTTGTAGCTACCATGGACAACGACCTTGAGATAATCCAACCATCCTAAAGAGTTGGGTTGATCCTTGGGTAGTGTGCACCTTCGCCATACCTTATTCCACTTTTAGCTAAGTTTCCTGCAGTAAACTGGGACATCCTGTAGTAACTACAAGAAATCCTGTAGCAACTATAGGAAACCCTATAGCAACTTGTTTTAGACTGTTTTGGGTAGAAATAATGATCAGAGTCTAGGGAAGGCCTTCAACTTGACCTCCATACCCCTCAATGCCATTTTGGACCAATTTTCCCATATCTTCCTCTCATGCAAAAGATCAACTTGATTAGCTTAACATTTACATTTCTAAATTGAAAACCAAAAATATTTTATAGAATATTTAGCTAATGCATTCGTACATTAGTCTTGGAAATGTTAGGATCATTTCCATGCCTACTTAGTCTAGATAAATAGATGATAGAATGCAAGGTTAAATAAGGTCTCTTCTGCAAGTAATATGTGTTAATTCCTAGCTCAGTGATTTCATGTCATTTTCATAGCATGCACTTTCATTTCTTTAAGATTAGGCAAGAATTTACTTTCTACATTAAAGATAGTTTTACATTAAGTAGTCAACCTCCTTCTAGTCAATAGAAGACTGGTTCGAAAAACCCTAGTGGTCTATTGCCCGAGTTGAGAAGTGAAAAGAGTAGATTGGTGCATCTGTTGTGTATATAACACTATCACCTCCAAGTTTGTACAAACCTTGGGTGGATAAAGTAAAGTTGGTCACCCTAGGAGTTGAAACATCCTTTCTGGAATATTGGGGCTCAACATGTTTTGGTGTCGTTGCCGGGGAGGTGTCTAGGTAGATGTGATTTCTTATTTCCTTTTTGTTTTGCATTCAATAGATAGTTGTAATTTATGCTTTCTTTCCATTCGTCAAGTAGTTCAATTAAACAAATAGTTTCAATTTCTACTTTCTTTCCATTCTGCAAGTAGTTCTAGAAAAACATTAAAAGAAAAAAACAAATTTCTTTCAAGCGTCATAAGAGTAGAGACAACTTAGGAAAATTTCTGCCAAATACCCCCACACCATCAAACAACCAACCTTCCCTGTTTTTTAGTGGTTGTGAGCTAGAGGACCCATTAGGTGAACAACTAGAGATCTTTGAAGAGCCTATTGGGGAAGAAGAAGAAGAAACGATTCCACCAACCTACACCATGGCTAAAAATAGAAATGGGATTGAAAATATAAATGGAGCTGAAAACAAAACTGAGGGTGATTTTCCCATTAGAGAAACTAATGGAGATGCTAGGATGAAAAACATAAACCCCTTTCCCCTTCCTCACTTCCATGGCTTAACCTTAGAGGACCGTGATACCTTTTTATTCGAGTTTGTTTTCATCTGCAAAACTTATGATTATACCTCTGACGATTGGAAGTTGAAGTTGTTTCCATCCACCCTTAAGCGTGCAGCCTTGCACTGGTTAATGGGTTTACCTGGGGACAACATCACTACCTAGGCTCAAATGCAACAAGCCTTCAACAACAAGTACGAGATTATTGTATGTCCAAAGACACCAAAGAAGAAATCGTTAGAATGACCTTGGGACATGATGAATCCTTGGAAGATTATGAGGAAAGGTTGCAACTAAGCTACCAAAGGGACAAATGCACTCTTGTTCCTGAATCACTCATGCTAGTCGTTCTTAGAGGGATAAGGGAATATATCCTAGAAAACCTAAGCATTGTGTTGGGAGGGGACATCTACCAATTATCTTATGATGATATCAAGACAGTTTTCAAAAATCATTATGGGGTAGCCAAAAAGAAGGGTAGGGCTAGTCAATATTTGGTCAGTTCATCCTCCTCCAACACATTCATCAAAAGTGAAATTGGGAACATGTTGGAAGACATTAAGAGTGAAATGTTGCATACCCTTGCTCTGAAAATGGACACCATGAAAATCAAGAGGAAGTAGGAGGAAGCAGAAAGAGCCTTAGCTTCCTTTTGTCCTAGATGCACCATGAGGCACCCTGGAAATGAATGTTCATTGAATCTTATAGAGATCTGCTCAGTCTGTGAGGAGAACCACTCCACGGACAAGTGTCCTTCTTTGTGTGGATTAAACTCTGTGTATCAAGGAACTGAAGGTGTGACTGAACAACTCTGCTATATCAACCAAAGGAGGCCTCAAGGACCTCGAACACACCGATAGGGCATGTAAGAGGCCTCCTATTCATATTACAACCCTATCCAAAATGTATCCAATCCCCCTTGGTGTCCTCCTACTCATCCTTCATGGTCCACACCTTCTCCCCAGTCTTTTGCACCTCAATACCATTCCCAACATGTGAATCAATCATTTCAGCCATATGCTCCCCCACAACCTCAATGGAATACACCCTCATAGGGGTGGAGGCCCCCATACAACCAATATCAAGCCTTACTACCTCCACCTCCATCTCAACCCGAGCTCCTTCACCCTGCTCTGCCTAAGCAACCTTAGATGCCTTCTGAACCAAATCCGAACCCGAACAACAAATAGGCATAATAGGTCTATAGTGGAGAGAAATCCTACCCTTCCTATGTTGTTGAAATTCAAGAAATAAACCTCAGGTCTGGAAGAGTGATTCCAGATAATCAACTTCCATCTCCACCTAAGGAGCTTGATGAGGAAACGAAAAAGAGTGTTCCTCAAGACAATCCACCTCCTTTTCCTAAGATATTAATCCATCCTAGCCAAAACACCCAAGAAGGACTAAAATTCTACGTGAATTGAAAAACTTGTGTGTTAAAATCCCACTACTCGTGATCAAAATCTGGATTAGGGGCAAACATTTGCTCAAAATCAAAGTGCTCAAAATCACTCAAAAACTGAATGACCATGTCCATCTTGGTGATATGATCCCAATGTAACTCATTTCACTCAAAATGGAGCTCGCATGAGAAAGATATTACGTTCTGATAGTTTCGTCAAACATGCAAAAATTTGGGTATAGGGTTGACTCAGGAGCTGACTAGGCATTCGTACAACCCAGTCAGCAAAAAGAATATTCCAAGGAATATTCCTTAAAATATTCCTAGAATATTCCCACGGCTGGTTCAATTGAATGGTGAAAAGTGTTGGCACCATATTTGGTCAAGGGCATTAAGGTGGACCAATGAGAGGCTGACACATGGCAAGCCCGGATGCTGTCATGTGCCCTCTCAAAGGTCAAATAAAATGTTGTTTGGAAGGTCAGGGAATTGAACCCACGACCTCGCCTGCACAAGCCCCACTCTCCACCGCTATGGCACAACCATTGGTGGTTGGATAGGAGAGGGCCAACCCCCTCCACATGTGACCAACACTGCAAACTAGGAGCCAACACCAATTTCTAAACACGCACTTAATGTGCTAACTAAAGTTTAACACTAATTATACCATGCTTATCCTTAATCAAAGCACGGATTAACTTGGTAGTAGTTTTGGCAGGTCTAAATAATCCAGCATTGCTCCCAATTTGGCAGGGTTAACTGGAGTTTCTCCAGATTTGGTAGATTTTTCCTAGGGAAAACTGAAGAGACCATAACTTCTTCATTATTTGACCAATTTTGGCTCAGAAAGAGTCATTCCTAGATGATTTGGATGCTCTGAAAACAATGGAATATGTTGCAGATGCAGAAAGGCAATTCTATATGTTATTGTTCTACCTTAAATTTTAAGGAAGCATAGAGCCACCAGGAAAGGAGGTCAAGCTTAGATCAGCTGCAGTCCAATTACAGAGCTTGGATAGTCAATTTTGGGTTTTTTTGGTGTTCATAATCCAATGGAGCAGGTTGCAAAGACATTGGACCAATGCAGGTGCATGTAATCAAATAATTGAACATTAATCCAAAGAGGGCCTAACCATTGGAGCAGGTCCAAGGAGATGTAGCCCAGGAGGGGTGAACTCCTTTATCAACTTTGTGCTATGAGTTGTTGTGTTTTACTTCTCTACAATTTACTTGTTGTATATGTGTTTTAAATAGATAATTAACCTCAAATTTCTCATAAAATACACTCAACACGACACATAATTCCTCACATTTTGGTTAATTTGAGATGATCCTAAATTTATTTTTAATAATGATGAGGGACCTTGCATAGCATTGAAAGGTTTTCCCAACATCCAGATCATGTTGGTATTAGAGCAAGTTAGGTCATTTTAACCCTGATATGGTTTGCCAAGTTAGCTAGAAAATTAGCTATTGGTTTTGTATTTGTGCAAGGAGAATTTAACTGCGTGCAAATTTATGTGTGTAAGCCGAAGAAGGGAGATGCTTCTCTGTTGAGAAACTTTTTGAAGCTTTTTGATGCATTACAAGTGTGATGGCAGCTTCACCAAGTGATGTTTCTAATCCATCTTCCTTAGCAAGACTCTTTGATTTAGAGATGTTGCAAGAGCATAGCATCATGAGAGATATGGTGCAATAGATGAATGAAGATAGGAAGGAGAACACTATACTTCAAGAGGAGTTGATGGCCACGAAGGAGGAGAAGAAAGAGCTTCTTGAAAAGATGCATGAGATGGAGATTCAACTCCATGATGCCAAGGAAACCCTAGCCAAGTATGTACAGGAAAATGAGGTATGTAATTCAAGTTTATCTTCAATTTCCTCTCAAAATGAATGTTTTGGTAATTTTGAAAGGAACACTAGAGGAATATGGTCCAAATTATTGATGAATATGGGCTATGAAGGTAAAGGGTTTGGAAAGCATGCACAAGGCATAGCTGAGCCAATTGTTGTTGAGGAAAGGCCCAGGTATTTGGGTCTTGGTTATGGACAACATGATGGAGAATGCTCCAAATCCAAGGATGCACATGAAGGTATTCGAAGAAAGACTTTCATTACATGTTAATTACCTCAAGATTGTAAAGTTTTTGTTCATTAGGAATGCAAAAGTTTTATACTCATTTTGAAAGAATATGCTCATAAGCATGCAACTAGTGGAATGGAAAACAAGAGGATGTTGAAAGATCTAAGGTCATTGAAACCATTGTTGGTATTCTGAAGAGAGCCACTACCTCATCAAATTCACCTCTTCAAGAAGGAGACATAGGTGAATGTGCAAGGTATAAATATGCCTTTAATCAAGTTTCTTTTGATTAAGATCAACATGGTAAATCTTCAGATAAGATTTGGAGAAAATTTAAATGTTCCTTTTGTGGTTTAAATAACCATAGTGTTTTGAGGTGTTGGAAGAGGATAGCCATACACAGGAAAATTTCAAAACAAAAGAGACAGAAAGCCAAAGGTCCATTGGATAATGGAAATCATGTTGAAAAGAATATGCAATTATTTTTCACTCATTGCCATAAGCGGGGTCATCTTGTAGACAAGTGTTAGACTTTGCATCCAACAAGTCATCCATGAAATTTGAAAAAGGTGGAGAGATATTTTGGCAAGAATGGAAAAGAGGATTCCATAATTGATGTGGGTTAGGATGATACACATGATGAAGTGCAGCTGAAAGAAGCGCCATTGAAATGGTTTGGAAAGAGATGGTTAGATTTCTTAACCAATTAAGGCCTTGCATTTCTTTTTATAATTGATGCAAAATTTTCCTTGTTGATGCATTTCCTTGTTCTTTGGATGCATTTCTTTTCTCCTGAAAATATGTTGCATATTGCATGAAGCAACATGTTATAAAAGTAGAGTTGTGTTGCCTCACTTAGATGCAATAAAGGTGGAAATTTTCAACAACACATTTGCATGCATGTTGTACTCTTGAACTTGCATGTTTGTGTGAGGAAGGTGTTTGAAAGTGGAGTATGTTGACTCACTTTATTGTAGCAAATATGGTTATTTCATCTCTTTAATTACTCATACATACGAATGGGATTCTTGTACTTGTGATAGAGTTGAGAATTGTTATAAATGCATGATAGTTTGTGTGTGTGAACAGTGGAAGTTTTAATAGTTTCATTGTGTTTGAACATGCATGAGTGATTGACTTATGTTGGTTGATTGCTTTGTTAACATGTATGTTGTCAACTTGAGAATGTTGATCATTTGCACATGCATGAGTGTCAGCTTGTGTGGTCGATTGATTGTTACATGTATGTTATATCAACTTGGAAGAGTTTATTTGGTCTCCAAAGATGAAAGGGAGATGTGACAAATTGTTCATGAGAATGTGGAATTCTTGTTGTAAATTGTCAAGTTGTTGTACATGCTTTTGCTTGACTTGAAAGTTAGTTGTTTGAAGAAGTATGTTTTGTCGACTTGTGTTTAGTAGATGGTTTATACACCAAGATGTAAGAGTACATGGCGATGTTCACATGATGTGACATTTATTGCTTTGAATAAGCAAAAGGAAGATGTCGTCAAGTTATATCCTTGCATGAGTGTTTTTCAAGGTTAATGGTGTTTTATGTGACAAGATGTCAAAGGATTTTGGAAGGTCCATGCTTGAGCAAGAGGCTCATGATTTGTCTTCATTCTCAAATAATGACTTGAACAACATGTTAATACTAGAGGATTATGGAATCAAGAAGCGAAAGTGGCCAAAAATGCCAAAAAAAATTGCAGCCACTATAGACCATTTGACATGTTGATGCCAAGAAGCGAAAGAGATGGCAAATGCATTATTCTAGATGTGGAATTTGGAAACATGGAGGTAAAAGAATGGTCATTTCTTTTCTCGTTATTACTGATATTGGAACTCATTGCTTTTGTTCACTCAGATGGGCTTAGCTTGGAAAAGTGGTTTCCAAGGAGAATCTTGCATCGAATACATGTGTTGCAAAGGAGGAACATGATTCTCAATGGGAAGGCCATCAGTCAACTTTCCAAGCACCGAGGGATCGCTTTGATACAACGGGGTGTTTAATCAGAAAGTAGCTAGCAAGTGAGGGATTAGGTCAGCGGCAAAAGGAGAACATTGGTTGAAGTGCCAAGCCATTTGCAAGGCAAGGCATGTTAGTGAACCAAAGTGGTTGTCATGGAGATTTTTCAAAGTAGAATCAATTGTACGTAAATATTCCTTGTATGTAAATCTAACAAATTGATACTTTTTTTGAATTTTTTTACCAAGTTGGCCAAACTTGGAACTAGGGTATAAAGAGCAATTTATTTTACTAAAATAGCGGGAGCCTAAATTTAATTTCTAAGATTTTTTTAGCAATTTAGAAGAATTTGGTAATCATAATGTAAAGAAACTCTTTCACAAAGATCACTGGAACCGAAATCTAAACGAAAGAAATTATCAACATTATTCTTTTGTACTTCAAAGTGCTAGACAACAATTTATTTCACCAACTTAACTGTGGTTGAATTTTACAAAGGCCATATTAAAGACATATGCCAATTGAATGAAAATCTCAAGTAATTTCTTGTACTTGTGCACCTTAGATTTACAAGTTGTTGCAAAAATAAATATTTTGAATCAAATACATGTATAGCTTATAAGTAGGAGGCACATTCTATAGATACCATACTGTGATTTTGAGTGTCTTTGATCTAAACTACAACAACCTCCATTCTTTGATTTGTTTAAACATTGCTAAGAATATATTTATTTCACATAATAGACCCGTCTCTAAAATTTCAAATAGCTTAGCGAAACAACCATTAAAATGAAAATGAATGACATGGTGGACTAGATAGCTGAATCAACTTCCATTTCTTTTGTGACTATGGGTGCGCCTGGAGGGATTGTGTAAGACAAGGTCGCAGAGGTGGAAGTTGTAGAGGGGGATGGATCCTGTGACCTAGTTGAAATAGTAGAGATTCAATAATTGGGGATGCCGATGCTGACTAAAGTCCATCACCGGTGAGGTCAACAATAGGCATGACATGCGCTGTCTTTTTCTTCTTGGTCATTGATACCTTAGTACATTTGGGCTACGTGGGCTAGGGGATGGTTGGCTTTTTCTGAGAGTGAGGGTCACGATCGGGGATAGCCACAACAAGGGGAGTAGTTATGATTAGATTGAAAAAAATAAACTTTTGAAAAACAACAAACTGGGGAGTTGTACTTGATGAACCCTTGAAGTTGGAAATTGTGTGCTTAATGGAGCTCATCTGTTGCTCCATTTGATAGACCATGAACTGTAATTCCTCCTCTAACCGCCTCTTCCTATTTCTCCCGGTCGTGTCTCCTCTCAGTGGTTGTGGTTTCATTCCCTCGAAAAAATATTTGTACTGGCCATTTGTAATATCGCAGGTGACCCCTGACCATGATCCAACCTCCATGTGGAATGCCCCTTCTGCTAACGCAAACCTTTCCAACCACATTTGGAAAGTCTCTAGGTGGATACATTGTGGCTTGATATAAGTGTGGCCATGTGTTACTCCAATCCATATTTCTTGGAAGTAGCTATTGATCAATTCCTTGGGGATTCTTTCTGCCTCCCCTATGGTTGCAAGCATCTTTTGGTACCAGCCTTTAAAGCATGTCTCATTGATATTTTTGCTGCTGAGGTCGTGAACATCCTCCATGGTGTGTATCTGAGTGCTAGTGGTTGCTCATCTGTGATTTATGCAAGGTTCTCGCTTGCTAGAGGGCACTATTTCCACATCGCCTAGGTCATAATAAAATACCCGGAAATGAAATATGTGCTTCTTCTGTAGACATCCTCACAAGCTTTAAATAAATCATTCAGTAGAAATGTAGACCGATTGAGCAAAATTCCTTCACAAAAGTGCTCGGCAACTAATATGGTGTCCAACGTGCACTCATTCTGGAGAAGTGTCATATTACCTTCCTTGAGATGATGTAGCAGGCGAATATGATGTGGTTTTATTGATCAAATCTATTTTAGTGCCCTTGCCACCACGCTTGGTGTTATACTTGTTGTAATAATCATTATCCCCCTCTTTCTTGGCTCACTTTGACCCTGTTTGGAACATTGTTGAGACCACATCTCATGTTGCTGAGAGTCTGGTGATGCGCTAAATGTCCAACACATGAATTGGGTATTCCTTGTCTAACAAAAGTGAACCACCATGCATCCTTCTCACTAGAAGTTTAGTGCATTGTATTACAACAAAAGACGTTCCGAAGACCGATAAACTCCTTAAATTAGTAAATGTCGACCGTTAGAGTGCCCAAAATGCTCCTTTAATCTTCGTCACCATTGTGCCATCACCCTTGAAAAATTATTCTATATATACCTCTCGCTTGAGCACTAGAAACTTGAATCAATATGAAAGGTTGTTGTCTACTAGCGTTGCCTTGTCATATTTCGCATACAATGATTCCAAAACATTAATTCATTCATTTAATTTATCTTCACGAACTGTGATTATCTTTGTCATTATTCTATGTCACTGATATACAAAAGTTACAGGACACTGATAGAGAGTGTTTGACTGACATTATTGAGGTTTGAATTAAGACTCGAACAATTCTTTCACTTGAATTGGAAATTCTGAAAATTCCTGCATAGCCATGCAAATTGAGTAGACCACCTTTGATACGACATTTCTGACTAGACTTGCTAACTAATTACTACGAAAACATTCCCTATGTAGAATCGATCATGTTAACTTGCCATTGGCTGAGCTGTGCCTGACTTGGATGATGCATGATGGGAAAAGTACAAAGTGGAGCAGATGGGTAATAATGTGACCGTAATGGTGGTTTTTATTAGTTAACTCTATCCATAATGGGAAACGATTCTACGGAAATTTACCTGAGAGGGGTAATATTACCTAATTATTATGGAAAAGACTATGAGTACGGTGGATAAGACTTGTGAAACGTGTGATTGACCTCCCTGACAACAATTTGTTGCGGTGAGGCTACACCAGAGCGGCAACTGAACTGACACATGAGAATTATTGTGTTGAAAATAAAGAAATAAACAGACTGACTACTTGATTGGCTTATTCCTACTAACTCTAAACCTACCTATAGGCCATTTTGAAAGACCTCATCAATTAGAAGATTGGGTGTTGTGTTGGTTGAAAGGCTCTAGGCATGCATCATTCACCCATGTTGGTATCAATATTCCATCCAGTTGTGCAAGGTTCACTACTTCGGACTCCCTGATTTCTGCAACTATGAAGGGACCAAGCCAATGGATTTGCAACTTACCTAGGAACTTATGAAACATTCTATCATATAATAAAACTTGTCCTCTCACTATGAACGATTTTTTCATAATGTGTCTGTCGTGCCATGCTTTCTACCTCCTTTTCTCAACAGATTGGTGGAATTTAGCTAGAAATATGGCTTCATCTAATTCCATCAATTCCTCCAAAAACTTCTATAGTGATGCATCGTTCGTCATCTTTGTAGCTTAAGCAATGAATATGATCGGTACTGCAAATTCAACTGGTACCATGAATTCCCATCCATATACCAACTAGAAAGTTGTTTTCTTGTGTGATCTTTTAACTGTCGTTCTGTACGCCCATAGCATGGATGGCACATGCTCATCCCAATATTCTCAACTTGTCGAACATATCTTCGTTATTCCATTTTCAAGTATCTTGTTGAATGATTTGACCATCCCATTAGCCTAAGTGTGGTATGGGTTTCTCTTAGGATGTTGGACTAGGAAATTATCTAGGAGGGACACAATTGTTTTGTTTATAAAATGGGTCCCTTTGTCACTTATCCGGCTTTTTGGGCACCCAAACCTTGATATGATGTTTTCAAAAATGAACCTCACAGTTGTGTCTGCTGTAAAATATTTCATTGGTGTCACCTCCACCCATCGCGTGAGATATTTGGTAGCTGTGATGATATATCGTGCTTGAGAATGACATGCTGACGGGTTGATCATACCAATGAAATTGACTATTGACTTCTCAAAGATCTTCATTGTATGTACCAGTTGTAATGGTAATTCATCACAATGCGATAGATTTCCAACTCTCTCACATACATCACACCCTTTCACATATTCTTTGGTATCCTTGTAGAGTGTAGGCCACCATAACCCTGCTTACAAGACCTTCCTCGCTGTTTCTTTCCCCTGACATGCCCGCCCACGACTCGAGAGTGGCACTCGCATAGGAAACATTTCCTTTCATACTAGAGGAGATACCACTGCAAGAATTGATTGAGGACCAACTTATATAACCACTGCAAGAATTGATTGAGGACCAACTTATATAGATGTCCTACGATCAACTGATAGTCAGGTTCTCGCACCACCATGTGTCTCTTCTGCATCATCATATGTCCCTTCGGATATTTCTCTATGGCCAAAAAAGTTGTGATTTCCTCCAAGTAATCAGGTATTGTTTTGATGCGGTGTAAATTAGCGCCCAGTATTTGATCATCTAGGGAGCCCCCACTTTCCCTTGATTCCAGTCTTGAGAGGTGATTCGGTCTCACATTCAACTGGTTGGTTTTAATGATATGTTGAATGTAAACTCCTGGAACAACAATAGCCACATGCAGATTCTTGCCTCTAAGACTGGCTTGTTGACGAGGTATTTTAATGTTGAGTAATCTGTAAAGAATATTGAATGGGGCTGCAAGTAAATAGTGCTAAAAATTTTGCAAGGAGTACAACATGGCTAGTGCTTCTCTCTCGGTCATGGTATAGTTATTTTCTGCAGTCGACAGCGTCCAAATTGCAAAGTAGATCAGATGATCCAAGTTCCCTTCTCCTGGTTGCACCAACACTGCCCCTAGAGTTGTTTACGTGGAAATTTTTTGTTCCAATCTGGGTATACTAAGGTTTGCACACTTAATGAATTTTCCTTTAAGGTGTTCAATGCCACTTGACAATTTTCCATCTAGTTGAATGCTTCTGTCTTCTTGAGGAAATTCTCCATGGGAGTAGTTATGGATGCATAGTTTCGGATGAATCAACGATAATACCTTGTGTGGTCCAGTGCTAATCGCAATTGCTTGAGATTCTTTGGTGGATCCATATTTACAATTGCCACAACCTTTCCAGGGTCCACACAAGCACTGTCTTTGCAAATGATGTGGGCCAACAACATACCAAATGGAACTGCAAAGATACACTTCTTCAGGTTTAGGGATAGTTGTAGCTGTCTACACCGATCAAAAATTACTCTAAGTAAGATAGCATGCTTCTTCAATAGGTTGTAAACTATCTAATCATCCATGTATACCTCCAAGAACCGGTGAATGTCATCTTTGAAACCGACAATAACAATTGGGGAGAACACAATAGGTGCATTCTTTAGGCATAAAGGCGTGACGTGGTATGCGTACAAGCCCCATTTTGTGGTGAACATTTTTTTCTTCTTGTCCTCCTTTGCTATTCGAACTGAATTGTACCATGATAACCTATTTGTGAAGGAGTAGGCTTCTTGAGGTTGCAGTAGTCTACACAGACCCTTATTTCTGTGGCATCCTTTTTGTTCTAGATTACTATTAGGTTGATCCATTCTACCTCGTCTACCAAAAAGATGAGTCCCTCCTCTAGTATTTTATCTATCTCCTTCTTAACCTTTTATTTTACTCTTGGGTTTAGCTTATATGGTCTGTGCTTCACAGGCTAGGCATCAAGCATTAGCACGATTTCCATTTATCCGATATCTACTTTGATTCATTTTAATTCAATGACTTATGCTAGGAATAAATCCTCATACTCCCACAATAAATCAAAAATTTCCTTAGTCGTGTGCTTGTCCTAGTAGTCCCATATTAATTCCATCTTTGATTTGTCCTTTGTCTTGATGTTATGTTTTTGTAGTTTTACTAGGAGCAAGTGGGGGACATATGCTACCTGTTCCTCTTGATATATCTAGTTCTCCTTCAATATCTTGAAACGTCACGTGACTCAATCCCTCTAGGTCATCCTCCTTTGGATCTACGCTCACCATCTCACAAGCCATGGACTCTAGGTACCCTGACTCATAAAAGTACTGCATGAAATTTTCGTCGATGCATCCTTCCCACAACTGTCATGATGTGAAGAGTATTATTTTGATGGCATACAAAGCGTCAGTTAGTTGTTTGTCACTATTTTTGAATGAAACACTACTACTGAATTATTCATCTAGTGCGTCCCAATCCCCAGTTTGTCTTCAAATTTGTTCCTCTATCTACCATGACTGAGGGACTATGCCTAGGGTGTGTACAAACATGTGTACCCATAGCTCCTTCAAGATCTATTCCCTACTCCATCTGTCTGTGCAACGTTTTGGGTGTTGTCTAGGATTAAATTCCCCCTGTAGTTTATGCTCTCTCACTATCGGCCCCCTTTTTGCTTGAATCTTTCTCTCATGGCCTGCTTAATCTTATCCCAATCATGAAGGGTGTTATAGGGATATCCCCACCACAATGTTGGGGTTGCTTGCAGTGAAATGTTCAACAATGGTGCCTTGTGTATTTCCCTTATGATTCTATCAACCTTACTTAGAAATAGGTCTACTGAATCTATGGCATGGAAAGTAAGATAATCGCTTACCTCTGTCCCAATCCAGTTGATGCAACATATTGTAGCACATAATCTTGTATTGACTTCGTATCCTCCTAGATGCCAAGCATCCCATGCAGCCTCGGAACCAACCTTTGAGCTCTGTATACTCCTCCAGCTGACTGACCCCTCCGCCATGGGATTGATGTAATCTTCCTTCTTCCCCGCTATTACTTGGTAGAGCTGGTCTGGTGTTCTAGGTTCATCTCGGTCATCTACTTGTTCGGTGAATCTTGGCCCTTGGTACAGTTCCAGTTGTTGTATTACCCACATCCCTACCACCTCAAAGATCATCAACTCCTTGAAATTGATGACAACATAATTCTCATAAGCCTAGTTGATGCCAAACAGTGCTGGGTAAGGATGTTTGTCCCCCATTATATCTATTACCTCAAAGTTTGTGTATGTCTTCACCCCTATGACATCTACTTCCATATCTTGTAGCCTTCTGAAGGGCAACATGTAGTAATGTTTAGCCATCCACAACTGGATTAATGAGTACTTCTACTGTCGTTTTCCCAGTGCCTCCCATGCTTTCCTGTGCATAATGTTAACATATGAAACCAAGTCCAACATTATATCTATGATATGGAATCTTGTCACTTGGGAATCAATTCAGAACTCCCTCTATATTATTTTCTTATTTCTTCGGACTCCTCTCATGTGTTCCTAGTCGCAGTAGCATTGCACAGGTCCCCTACCCTTGTTCTTCCTCCTCCCACTTGTGGCCCTTCGCTAGTGGTCTCATTGGTTCTGAAAATCGACAGGTCTAGTCACTCCACTAGTGCATCCAATTCTCGATACTAGTCAGTATGGTGAGTCGTGGATGCTAGAACTCACAATATTTATTGCTTGGTACATTTGAGTACTTCTGCAATATCAGGCACAATCGTGGTGAGTGTTCATAGCTCCTACAAACCTCATAGTACTTAGGTTGGTTTTAGCCTGGAAATTCCCCTTGTGATCTTACCGCCACAACCCCATCTGTAGGTAGAGTCCCCGATGGTCTAGTGGGCTCCATTAGCCGTTAGCCGGACCGACTGTAAGTCTTTCAATTTCTGGCCGGACCGACTGTAAGTCTTTCAATTTCTCTGTTAGGTTGTATATTTGGTGCTAGAGTCCCATGATCGACAGGTCTTGCGACATTATCCCCCACTCCGATATTCATGTGGGTATCCTGTCATCTCCTCAATGCAAGTTGCCTTCTTTAGAGCATCTTGTAGGGTCTCAATCTTCTGTTGTGTTAAGGGCATCCGAGTAATGGGTAGGAGTTCCTTGATAAACTAATCCCTCTGGTGATTGGGGTTTATGGTGTAACTTAGCTTGTCGATCACATCCTTGAACCTATGCATCAACTCCCAGGCATTCTCTCCATCCCGCTGCTTTATCTCCCATAACTTTGACAACCCTTGTTGATTTGTCTGTGGAAGCTTGAATTCTTGTACCAAGCTCTTCTTGATGTCATCTACCATCGAATTTTGGTTTAACTCTGTCCATTTGATAAACCACCTTAGGGCTCTCTCCCTAAGGGTTTGGAATTCAATCAACTTCACATTGTCTAGTGTTTGGTGAGCTCTCCATATAACTTCGCAGAGGTACCAATGTTGCTCCACATCCTCATTCCCTCGACCATAGAACTTTGGGTATCTAGTAAAGGATCCTGCCATTCTGGCTTGAGCATGTGCTAGAAGCACAAAGCCTTGGATCCAGGTTGTTGAGATCCTTGCAATCCTAAATTACTAATACTTCTATTCCCACTACTATTGGAGGTACCAAAATCTATTCTATATCTATCAGGAACATTATGTATTTGTATTCCTTTAAGCAACTTAGTAACAAATTTACTAGGACTGTACTAGGGGAAGGTTGTGGTGAATGCTACTTGAGATTCGGGGGGTCATATGCTTGATTTCATATGGCGCATTAACCTTCGCAAAAAACTGTCTCATAAAATCATACATCTCATCTTCCATATCTTCCTCTGGATTATCATGACCACTTCCATTAGACACCTCCTCCACAGTTAGGGAGGGAGGGCTCCTATCGCCTTCCGAGCTTCTGTCTGGCCCATCTGTCTCTATTCGTTTATATGATTTCTCTGCAATCTCATATCTTCCTTTTGGACTCCTTGACACCACTCTTGCTTGGTGTGGTCCCTCCGCATGCACCTTCATTACCTGCGTGGCCCTTTCATGCCACTTTTCTACTATCAGCGCCCTCCTATGCACTCTTACTTAGCTAGCCCTTTGTGAGTCTTCTAGATCCATCATTGCAGCGGCATCACAGTCCCCCATTTCGTATCATTTCCCCCCTTTGATCCTTCCCTCAACACTAGGGTCTTATGCTACCATGCTCGACTCTTGGAAAGAAATTAAACCTTCCTCCGCTATCAACATTTTAACCCAAAGAGGTACCTCCTTCAACAGTTTTCCTCTTAACCCTGATCTGAACACAACATCAACCTTCGAGAATGACTAATAAATTTCTACTACAAACTTGACCTTGTATCCCTCCAAAGTATTCTGTACCCAAAAATCTATTGCTCTTGTCAGTTCAATGTCCAGGTGGTTGAGTGCTGTAAGATCAGTGGGGCCCCAACCGCGACAAGATGATTTTTTTCCTTTCGGATGAACCATAACTTGTAGTTTGCGCAACTAATTGTATAGTTTTTATGGGAACTTACACCATAAGATCCCGTATTGATCACTTGCAAATGATCACTTGCAAATTTTGAGTCCAAGATCTCGTCATTCACATTAGCAACAATCTAGCTTCGAAGGACAACTTGTATTGACACAAACCGATCCACTTGGTCATGGCACTAGTTTTGTATTTCTTTCTTAAAAAATCCTTGATACCATATTTCGAACCCCTCTTTTTGATTTCAGGTCCCGACAATGGAACCATTTGTTGGCACGAAAATGACAACAGGGAAGAGACCCTAGTTTCAGGCTCAAGGGGCTAACAAGGCTCCATTATAGTCTAGGAAAATGCCGACATTTTCACCTTACATGGAGGGAAAGGAGTCTCACCCAAGGTGTGTCACAACTAAATCTAGATGGGACTGGATGGGGTATAAAGGAAATGAAAATAACATACAACAACATCTCATCACACTCAATTCTCTATACTATCCAAGACTGTCATTCTATTGATACCATTGTAGGAAACTACCTAGCTATTGAACATTCATTTAAAAATTTAAATAACATATAAGGAAAACAACAATACAATATGGAATGAAAACTTCTTCTTTCATTAACTGGAATATAAGAGAGTACATGACTAATTACAAAAGGCTTAAAGCCTGTTCATCAAATACAGAAAGAATACATTCGCATAGAACACAACTAACAATAATGGACATACGCAGAGCAAAGGATAGTCCTCACCTTTCTGCAATCGATCTGGCTCTTAGGATCCTGCCTTTACTCACCCTCTTCATCCTCAGCTTTCTGCAACTGATCTGGCTCTTAGGATCTTTCCCTTGCTCACTTGCTTCATCACCAACCCTTCCTCATGCTATATTTTTCATTTTATCCTTTGCTCTGCACTCCGAGCTAATTTTTCTCGACTGATTCCGCCCTTCATTGCCTTCTATTTCCCTTGCTCAGCTACTTATGTACTCTTCCACCACATTGCTGTAACTACCTGTTCACTCTTAGTTCCCATCCCATTCCTTTGGATGTCAGATCAACAACCCGATCACTTGTCCCTGCCACCTGTTCTTTACCTTTTTTCCCGCAAAAATCCAAAATTCAAAATGAAGGCCGCAACAAATATGCCACAGGGTCAAAACTTGGTTCATGAGTTGAAATACTATTCTCTTTTTAAAGTTTACGATACTATGTTATTTCTATTAAATTTGAATCATATGCTTGAAAATATTCAAGGGTCCTTCACATTTGTTATTCTATTTATTTCTTCTCCCTTTCAGCCGAGTATAAATAGATTGTGGTAGTTGGATTTTTTTAGTCTTTTGTTTTTATACAGCTCACTCTAGCCTACGTTATAGTTCTTCTGTTATTACGTTTATTTGTTTCAACTGTGAATTATTGCAGATGAGATACTCGTTTCCTTGTTAATAGTTTAGATAAAAGGTTATTTGATGTATTCATTACTTGTTCTGAATTGTATGGTATATACAAAAAGTCTTTATTACTATTGTATTTTTTATGTTAATTACTTAACAATTTATTTATGGGCTTTGTTATTCTTTCCCATTGGTACTTCATTCTACAACATTTGAGGCTCTATCATGTATGTTATTATTAGCTATTTAGTTGGTACAATTTTCCCGCCTTGTACTTCAAGGGTTCCAATGTGGTCTTCCTCTCACTATTTTTATTACTAATACTCCCATTGGTAAGTGAAACCTGATCCTTTTTGGAGTATTAAGTATATTTATATAATTTTCAAGAGCAAGGACTATTCCACGTATGGACTTTGGTCCATTATTTTGGAATTATTCGCACTACCTATGATACCTGAATTGTCAACAAAGAACACATTAATTATATTGTTATTGAACATTAGGTTTCTTTTGAAACCTTTTCATCACCATTATTAAGTACAAATTTCTTAACAATTATTTTTTCATTCTTTCATAATAAACAAAATAACATTTCTTATGAAGGGAATTACACCATTCCCTCTCAACTAGTCAAAGTTTGTCTTTCATAAAAAATTATGCAGAGAAAACATACTTATGCAATTACAAAATTTCCTTTAAGTTACTTAACTGCTCCAGTTAGAGCTTTCCATAGGATACACAGGAAATGAAGTTTACTCCTAACCATTGAGAATGGTACCCTTTACCAAATCTCCCCCCATGCCAATTTCATTTCCAGAACAGTTGTAGGAAATGACCTAATCAAGTCTACCCAAGGCTTCAAGACTATACAAGTCCAACCATGGTACTCAAAGATTCAACAACTATGACTTAGGGATTCTATTAGCTTTAACCAACTCAAGAATACCCTAACTGGTAGTGTCCTGCCTTCCCTTGACATTGTCTTGTTCAAGGGATTAATCTTATGTGCCCCCCCCTACCCACCCACACCCCCCCCTTCTTGGCTGCCTCTGCTTCTTCTCATACCATAAATGAGATGATTTAGCTCTAGGGGTGGGAGTAATTGTCCCCTAACTATATGGTATATGAAACTTTCACTTAGTGACTTTTCCTCGTAAATTCCCTAAATTCCCTAGGTGGCCATAAACAAATTTTAAATAAAAAAATCAAATATTAAACTTATTTCCCCCCCTTCTTGGTTTCCTCTTCTTCTTCTCATACCATAAATGAGATGATTTATCTCTAGGGGTGGGAGTAAATATCCCCTAACTATCTGATATATGAAACTTTTGTAGAAATTCTCACTTTAGATCACTTAATATTGCAATATAATAAAGAAAAATACTTGATCTACTTCTACAAACAAACTTGCGGAAGCAAGAAATATCAAATAGAACACTTCTAACAAATGAAGAAGAAATCAATCTCTAGAGTATGACTTACCTTTATGGTTGGAAGAGGAGGAAGAAGATGAAGTCTACTTTGCCACATATTACCCAATCTGTACCCTACATGCTACTATAGGAGGGTGGAAACCTGATGAAGATGACCTGATTGATTAAATCCTCCAGAATTAGCCCCCCAACACCATGTCTCTAGATGATTTAGTAAAGAAAGCTAAAGGTAACCCTTGGACTGATTTGTGCCTAGCTGACTCAATTCCTATTGGTCCAGATAGAACATTGAAAATCAACCCCTCTCTCTCTGCACATCAGGAAAAGGAGTTATGTGACATGCTAAGGAGCATCTAGATGCCTTTGCCTATAGTTATAAGGAAATTAATGGAATGTACCCTCTGTTGTGTACTCACCACATTTACATCAAGGAAATATACAAGCTGGCATGCCAACCTTAGAGGAGAATGAACCCAACCCTCAAAGACATAGTTAAAGAAGAATTGCAGAAGTTCTTGGATGTAGGGTTCATTTACCCCATTTCAGATAGTGAGTGGGTGCCTGCTCTGGTTCTAGTCCCAAAGAATAATGGAAAATGGAGGATCTGTGTGGACTATAGAGAGTTAAACAAAGCCACAAAAAAATACCATTTCCCTCTACCTTTCATTGATAAAGTCTTGGATGGTCTTGCAGGAAAGAAGTTATTCTCTTTCCTGGATGGATTCAATGGTTACAATTAGATCCAAATCAGCCTAGTGGACCAAGATAAAACCACCTTCACTTTTCCTTAGAGTACCTTTTCCTATAGGGTCCTTCCTTTTGGATTATGTAATTCCCTTGCCACTTTTCAGAGGACAACCTTGAGCATCTTTGCAGAGCTAGTCCATGACTCTATAGAAATTTATATGGATGATTTCACTCCCTGTGGGTGTGATTTCCTGGAAGCTCTCTCTAACTTCGGGAAAGTATTAAATTAATTCATTGAAATGAACCTATCCCTTAGTCCTAAGAAGTGTGAGTTCTTGATGACTGCAACGATTGTTCTAGGTCACTCAATATCCCAAGAAGGACTGCAAGTGGACCCAAATAAAATTGCTATCATAAAGAGGGTCCCTACACCTCAGAAGCATAGGGATGTCAAAAGTTTCTTGGGCTTATCTGGATACTGTAGGAGATTCACAAAGGACTTCAACAAAGTAGACTCACATTTTTTTGGACTATTGGCCATGGACTGAATTTTTTTGGTTAGAAAGCTACCAAGGGGCCCTAGAAACCTTAAAGGACAAGTTGACTACTGCACCCATACTTTGGGGCCCAAATTGGGCTCTTCCTTTCCACATCCATGCTGATGTCTCTAACAACGCTATAGGAGAAGCTCTAGGCCAGATAGATGACAAGTTTCCTTATGTCATTTATTTCATTAGCGAATTGAACTAGAACTATACTATGACTGAAAAATAGCTCCTAGCTATTGTCTATTCCTTGAATAAATTTAGACATTCCCTCACTAGTTACCATACCTTTGTACAGACTGACCATGCTTCTATTAAATATTTGATGAAAAAACCTGATGTGAATGCTATAATTATTAGATGGTTGCTTTTATTACAACAATTTGATCTAACTATCATTGATAAGCTTGGTAGAGAAAATGTAGTTGCATATTTTTTGTCTAGACTCGCTTTTCCTACAGGTGAGGAAGGAATGGTTGATGATCAGCTACCAGATGAGAATTTAGTTTCTATTTCAATTCTCTCTCCATGTTTTCTAACATAGCCAAGTACTTAGTGGTTGCACAATTCTCTCCAAATTTGTCCTACAAGGAAAAGAGAAAAAATATAAGAAAGAGCGCCCCATTCACTTGGATTGGGGTAAATCTCTTCAAGCTAGGCCTTGATCAAATTTTAAGGAGATGTGTCAGGGAGGAGGAATTATTTGACATCCTTCTGCCCTATCATGATGGGCCTTGTGGAAGTCACTTTGCAACTAAGAGGACAACCTTAAGGTACTGCAAGTTGGATACTACTGGTCCACTCTCTACCAAGATGCAAGAAGATACACTCGTTGATGTCACCAGTGCCAAATAATGGGAACACCTACACCCACGGATGAAATGCCTTTGAAACCTCAAGTTACTCTTGAGCGATTTGACAAGTAGGGCATGAATTCATTTGGCCCATTGATCCACCATCAGGGCATAAAAAGTACATAATTGTGTGCACTGATTATTTGACAAAGTGGGCTAATACCAAGGATATCAAGATAACAACAAAAGATAAAATGGTTTAGTTCTTAAGGAGAATGTATTTACAAGTTTTGGTACCCTAGAGAGCTAGTCACCGATCAGGGAGCTCCATTCACCTTACACCTGATGGAAAATCTGTTGAGGTGGCTTAAGATCAAGCACATGAAGTCAACTACTTATCATCCTTAGGCCAATGGAAAAGTAGAGGTTACCAAGGTTGTGAGAAGAACAAAAAAATATTAGGCTGACAAACTAATGGAGGCCACTTGAGCCTATAATACAACTTGGAAGACAACCACTGGCTTCACCCCTTATGACTTGGTCTATGGGAAGAAGGCTCTTCTCTCCGTTGAGTTTGATTACAACATTTTGAGAATTCCAGTGCCATTGGATTTGGATGTTACAAAGGAACAACAAGAGAGGTTGCTCCAGCTCAATGGTTTAGATGAATTTAGGATGCAGGCCCTCCTACACACATAAGTGACTCAAGTACAAAGAAATGGTTGGCATGAAAAAAGCATCAAACACAGTTTTTCAAGAAGGTGATTGGGCTCTACTACATTACTCCAGGTTTAAGGGCTTCAAAGGAAAATCGATGACCAGGTCGGTGGGCCCATATCTAATAGAGAAGTCTCATGACAATGGGGTTATGGAAATAAGGACCATTGATGAAGTAGGTATCCCGTTATTGGTCAATGGATACAGATTAAAAGCCTATAAAAGACCTTGTCAAGGGAAGAGTTCATCAATACCATCAGTAAGGAAGTGAATGTGCTTGGAAGTGTCCTAGCTTCCAGCTCACCAAATTCTTGAAGATTATTTTATTTTTGAAAAAAAATGAAAAAAAAGAATAAATAAAGAAAAAACAATGTGGTAGCCCAAGGGTGGAAAAGGAAAATAAAACAATCCCTGTGCGAAAACCGCCCTTGAGGCACCTAGGGTAGTCATATAGGTTGAAAACAATATTACCCAAAGTCTCCCATCACCTATGTTAGGAGGCCAGTCACCAGGTCAGAATCAACAAAGAAAGACAAGGCACCTTTGACCCCATTTTAGATAGGAAAAAGCCTTCTACAGGAAACTCCGTCAGCAATATAGGAAACACATAAAAATTAGCATAATGGAAAACTAGAAGAGAGGGAAGGCAAGGAAGTAGCAACATAAGTGCAAGAAGGCGTAGATTCTCCAAAGACATCTAAGGGATAATCCCAAGAGCTGAAGGAACCTAGCCCATAGCCCAATCTAAGCTCTTATTACAAATTCATTGAGGGAGGAAGAGCAATACCACATAAAGTTTCCAACCCTCTATTATTTGAGCTTGAGAAAGAGAGGAGGACACATTGCTAGATGAAAATTGCCAAATCAATGAAGGTAGAGGATGTGGGCCATATGGAAGAGAAACTACTAGAGATGGGAAAAAAGTTGAGTAGGATAAGATATAGGGAACGAATTATGAGATCTGAACTAGAGACATAAAACAGATATCTAAGGAGGCAGTTACAGGAAAAAGAGAGCCAATTTTCTATAATGGCAAGCATCTCCATGGAGTCCAGTGCAGGATGCCACCAAAATCATATGCCTCATACCTCAAAGATGAATGGCTACAATTCATATAAAGACACTAGCACAATAGGGGACTATGCCTTTCCAAGACTATAGGCAGTTCATTGAACTTTGTGACAAAAGAACCCTGGAGGATAAGGCTAAGATATTTGAATTCTACTTGCACAACTTGGCCTTAACAAACTTGAATGTGTGGGACCCCAATGCAAAGTTGGGGGACTTAGAACTAATGGCCCTAGCATCACAGATGAGTCATGAGGAGGCGAGAGCTAAGGAGGTAAAGAGGGTGTTGGAAAGAGAAGAAAAAGAGCCCCTTTACATCAGAGCAGAATAGATAAATTCAGTGGCTATCATTAGCGCCCACAACATCATCGCCAATGATCCCCATCTTGCACCAAGATACCTAACTACACAAGAGCAAGCAATCACAAATTTTGAGAACACCTTGAGATTCTTGGGAATGAAATCCAACAAGCATGCCAAAGACAATGGGGCACCTTAAGGATCAGGGAGTCTCATTCCCCTGAAAGGATGAGAGATGCACTAGAAAGGACCCCACTGTATAAGAAGGGACTGTAGAGAATCAAAATCAATTGGATTGGCTTGAAACTCAGTCCACCCTTCCTATTGGGTATGCTAGAAGGTAGAAAGGAGGAAGAGGAAAGAAATAAGTGGGAGGAAATAGAGAAGAATGCAGGGTTTTTTCCACAAGAGGAAACTCCATCAACATAGGCCAGGATGTTAGAGAGGCCACAAGAGCTATGAAAGACATGGACATAGACTAAGTTGTTCAGAGGATGAGAAACACTCTGAATAGGGGGTGATGATGAGGCTCATGAATTGGTAAATTATATGGGCCTTAATGCCACTCTCTAGCTTATTAAAATAAAATTTTCTCACATTTCAATACACATTTTATTATATTTTTCTTAGTGAGAAGGGTAAAGTTGAGATGTTATGTCATGTGGCCTAATGTGCATTAATTTCAGGATTTCCAGCAAGTTTTGGCTAATTTAAGTGTAGGAACTCGAAGTAGACAAGAAAGAGCGATTTTAGGAGATTGGATCTCCCTCCTTACCTCCTCAATCACTCGAAGATTCTGCCACTAGATCTCATCATCTCGGAGTTACAAGAAACCAAGCCCATCGAGTTCATTGGCAGCCCAACTAGTGGTAGTTGAAGACAAGTTAATCTCGAGTTTGGTAGAAAAGAATCCCTAATTTTAAGGAAGTTGTTGGTAGCTTTAGTTGTATAAATAAGAAGGCCTAGGGCCTCATTAGGATTTGAATTTTTATTGTAGCCAAGAGGCAATTTCGAGCTTAAGATATTGTGCATGTTATTCTCATGTTATTTTTGACATTTTGGTGATAATGAAAAGGATTTCTTTAATCCATCACTGAGTTGACTCATAGGGATGAATCTCTTGGGTTAGGGCCCAACTCTAACAGTAGAGGTTCCTCTTCTTTTTCGACATGATGCTGAAATTATTTATGTTTTGTTGAATTTGAAAGTGTTTGAATGATTGGTTAGTTTTGCTTTCATTAGTTGGAGAAGTAGATCACTATTATAGTATTGAAAAAAACCTTCAGAAAATCCAGTCGGTGATAGTGGTATCATCCTCATCTCCCTCATGGGATCATGATTTGAGGGCCCCACTCTCATTGCCCCAAAATAGATTTATCTTTTGGTTATTACATAGATTAGGATTTCTTTTCAAGTAGATCATTGTTAATTATTTCTTAGAAGCACCCACAACTGTCATTTTGGTTATTTAAGTTTGTTGTAGATTAGAAATCATTCCATTGCATAGATTTGATCCACTAATAAATCAGTTTATCAAATTCAACTCATCTTTTCCACATTTACATAAAGTTGTGCATAAATGAAGAAATGCATGTGTTGTTGCAGGAGTTTCTAATCTACAGGGAGGAACTCCTTTCACCAGCCTCACCTAAAGTTTTCTCCACCTCTTACCAAGCCCTACCAATCACCAATTCAGATTTCTGTTTTATAGCCACTGTAGACAACCACCTTGAGAAAATCCAACCATCCTAAAGATTTGGGCTTATCCTTGGGTAGCATGCACCTTCCCCATACCTTATCCTACCATCATACACCTTCCCGACACTTCCTTTCACCTTCCCTACCTTCCAACAACTTTTAGCTAAGTTTCTTGTAGTAAACCAAGACATCTTGTAGTAATTACAAGAAATCCTGTAGAAACTATAGGAAACACTATAGTAGCTTGTTTTAGACTGTTTTGGGAAGAAATAATGATCAAAGCCTAGGGTAGGCCTTCAAATTGACCTTTGTACCCCTCAATGCAATTTTTTACTATTTTTCTCATACCTTCCTCTCCTGCAAAAGATCAACTTGATTAGTTTAACATTTACATTTATAAATTGAAAACCAAAAGGCTCTTTTCTGCAATATTTAGCTAATGCATGAATATGTTAGTCTTAGCAATGTTAGGATCATTTCCATGCCTACTTAGTCCATATAACTAGATGATAGAATGCAAGGTAAAATTAGGTCTCTTCTACAAGTAATGTATGTTAATTCCTAGCTAGGTGATTTCATGTCATTTTCATAACACTTTCTATTCAACACTTTCATTTCCTTAACATAAGCAAGCATTTAGTTTCTACATTAAAGATACTTTACATTCACTATCAGTAGTCAACTTCCTCCTAGTCAATAGAAGACTGGTTTGAAAAACCATAATGGTCTATCACCCCAGTTGAGAAGTGACAAGAGTATACTTTTTCATCTATTGTTCATATAGCACTATCACCTCTAAGTTTGTATGAACCCTGGGTTGATAAAGAAAATTTGGTCGCCCTAGGAGTTGCAACATCCTTGCTACAACACTGAGGCTCATCACATAGACATGGTTGAACCAAAACTTTCTTTTAGCCAGTCGCCTGCGTACCATATTCTAAGCATGAATGTGGGATCTCATGGATAAACCAATACAAAAATAAGCAAGGAATCCAGAGGTTAAACCACCTATACCCTCACCAAATCGTGATCTCTCCAAAACTAGCACGGAGACCACAAATCAAACTGAGCTTGGAATGCCTCCGGACTCCATCATTATCCTTGAAGAATGTTCTCCTTGTCTCTCAGGCTTTATCGTAATCCACATTGGATAACAAGGCCCCAAACCGATACATAAGTAACTTAGGATTTACTGCAATCCACACTGAATTCATAGGCCCTAAACCGAGACTCCACCCTCAATCTTTATAGCGTATCCTGCCAAAATTGGTCACGAGATTCCTAGGCCTTTGGGAATTTTCTTGAGACCTTCTCTGCCCTATATTTTGAAACCATCTGATAATTCCAAAGCTGAAAATCGAGAAAACAATCTCATCACACCATGGCTATCGAGTAAAAGGAAAGGAAAGGCTAAAAACCACCATCATAAACCAGTAAAACCATGTCACCCACAATAACAAAACCATATACACCTATGATAAGCCATGCATGTCAAAACAAACTAGTAAATCAGACATGCAATATGTTACTTGCAAGTATTCCTAATAAATATGCTTGATCCTTCTCGTCCTTCCTTGACCTTTTCTTTCCTTGTCCTTCCTTTGCTTTCTTTTTTCCTTCCTTGCTCCAAAGCTAGAGTGCTCCAAGAAAACTGTATGTGTCCAAGAGTGAGAGAGAGAGATAATAATGAGGGAGATCCAAAACTAAACTGACAAAAGGTACCAATTGATCCTCATAAGCGTTTTTATCAATTAGGCCTCTATTTTCGTCATTTTCCATTATTTTCCTTCAATTTCTTCATCAAATGTAACTTGTGACCTTTCACCTTCCTTTTCTCCTATTTTCCTTTATTTTCATAAATAATTGTGCCAAAAATACATTTTTTCCTTTTTAAGACCTTAGCCATTGGCCAATTTCCCCTAGCCATAAACACATCCAGTGATGCCCACTAGGATATCTTTGTCCAACATTTATCTTTGAATATGTGTCCCTTAACCATGGCCCTATTTCGCCTTTATTAACTTTTATTACATGAAATTTTAACCAGGGGCTGTTATAGACGCCTTCCCTTGTTAGAAAGGGTAACTAGGTTTGGTCATCATAATGTCATGATCTTTGTAGATGATGAAATAAAAGAAATAAAATTATTTTTAATGCCTTGCTACATGGGTTTCAAGAGCAAGAGGTTTATTTGTTAGTGGCTCCCATTGAGACTCTTAGGATTTATTATGAAACTCACTCTCTCCTATAATTTTTCTGTAATTACGTTTATTTGTTTCAACTGAGAATTCTTGTTTCAATTGTGAATTATTGTAGAGGAGTTACCCATTTGATTGTGTTAATAGTTTAGATAAAAAGTTTTTTAATGCATTGAGTGCTAGTTCTAAACTTACTGGTGTATACAACATGTATTTATTATTATTATATTTTTATGTTAATTCTTTAACAATTTAAATACGGGCCTCATTATTATTTCCCATTGGTACTTCGTTCTACTATAGGGTAGGCTCTATCTTGTATGTTATTATTATTTATTCAGTTGGTCTAGTTTCCCTGCCCTGTACTTCAAGGGTTCCAACTTGGTCTTCCTCTCACTATTTTGATTACTGATAGCAAGACCTGATATTTCTATGGAGCTTGCTACTCACCTTTTTGTATCTTTTATGTATATTTATATAATTTTCAGAAGCAAGGACTATTCCACACATTGAATCCGGTCCATTATTTTGGAATTAACATGTTTTAGTATCATTATTCGGACTACCTACGATACTAGAATTGTCAACAAAGCACACATTAATTCTATTTTTATGGAACATTAGGTTTCTTTTCAAACCTTTTCATCACCTTATTAAGTACAAGTTTTTAAACAATTTGTTTTTCCATTCTTTCATAATAAACCAAATATATATTTCTTACAAAGGGAATTACACCATTCCCTTTCAACTAGTCAAAGTTTGCCTTTCATAAAAAAATATGCAGAGAAAGCATACTTATGCAATTTCAAAATTTACTTTCATTTTCCAGAACCAACAAATTAAGTTACTTATATGTTCCAATTAGATCTTACAAGGGAATACACAGGGAATGAAGTTCACTCCTCACAACCATTGATAATGGTACCCTTTACAAAATCTCCGCCCATGCCAATTTCATTTCCAGAACAATTGTTGATAGTGACCTAACCATGTTTTCCCAAGGCATCAAGACTATACATGTCTAGCAAAAGGTACTCACAAATTCAACAACTTTGAATTATGGATTCCACTCGCTCTAGCTAGCTCAAGAATACCCTAACTAGTAGCGCCTTGCCTTCCCTTGACAACATCTAATTCAAGGGATTAATCTCATTTTTCCCCCTTCTTGGTTTCCTCCAGTTCTTCTCATACTCTCTGACCTTTGTTTCCCCAATTGATATTATTTATCTCTAGGGGTGGGAGTAATTGTCCCCTAATTGTCTGGTTAATGAAACTTTAAATTAGTGACTTTTCCCTGTAAATTCCCTAGCTAGACATAACCAAATTTTAAATAATAAAAAAAGAAAAATAAACTAAACAACAAATTTTCCACAGGCTTCCACATAGCCCATAGTTTATTGAATTACTACAGTGAAAGTAATTATTTAATTTTCATTGAGGGGTGTTACATGTTCCCCCCCTTGAGCAGAACATTGTCCTTAGTGTTTTCTTCTAACCCTTCAAGGCAGGATGGAATATACTCCATGCCTGAAATTTTCATCTCTCTGCCTTTTTTCAGCTAAGTTCCTCAGCTACACTTTATCCTGGTGCCATATTTCTTTTATAGCACATTTTTTCTCTGTTTGTGAATACAGAGGTTTGACTGGGGAGCTCCTCAACCAGTTCGACCTACATAAACAATTACAAAAGGATAATATTAATTTTCCTTCAATCATTATTCAAGAAACATGTATATACATATAATTATCATTATACATATAATTATCATTATACATATAAGTACCCATCAAGAGTCCACAACATGCTCTACAATCTCACAAGAGTTATTAGCTTGCACCTCAATTAAAAATTAACAACACTATTGCAAGTTCAATCGTCAATAGAAATAAATCATTTCCTTATCAATGGCTATGCCCATTAACTAAAACTCCATCACATGGTTCTGCTATAATTTCAAATTAGGAAAATGCCAATTTTATTTACATTGCTTATATAGCGATAATAATGTTTTTTAGAGACCATCCATTGTTCTTATCTTTATGATAAATTGCAATTAGTGTATTGTCATGCTGGGTAGCATTATTATGCCTTTACTTTAATTCCAAAGGTCACATACGTATTACTCATATATAAGTAGTGTTTAGAATAACTTTCCTAATTTCCTATCATATTAAGGCGGCTATCTTGTTGTCTACTTTTTCCAAGTAACTGAGCTATGCCCCTCCCGGGTTGGTTTGCTATTTCCTCTTTGAGAGCAAACTCCAGGGGGCCATTTGCAGTGTTGCTTCAATTTTGGCCCTTTTCATTCTGCGTTACTAGTTGTTGATGAAAGTTTTGATGAAATAAATACGTAACTTTGTTTACATTAGCAATCATAGGGTGTCTCCCTTTAGCACTTGTGTGCATATTGATTGTCTCACGTTGTCTGTGTTATTTTTTTATTTTTATTTTTTTCATATATATATATATATATATATATATATATATATATATATATATTTTATGAATTAGACTAATTCTATTAATAAAAAATATGGTACAAGATGATACAATCACGAGAGATAGAAAACCGACAACCAGAAATGATAGGACTATCAACCTCAGTTTTGGAGAAGGAGCGAAACAAGCAATAAGCTACAACATATAGCTGGAAGAAAAAACACTGACTTTTACCCAGAATGGGTAGACGCCTCAACACGAATCTTTTTCCCTTTCCTTTTCTTGACTTCGACCCAACCATCCTGGGGTGAATGAGCCATAACAGCTTGAAGATTGGGGATCTTCACCGGCGGGCCCTCCTTTTCTGAATCAGAGGAGGAGGTCAAATGGATGCGTTTCTCGGCGATGACTGTATCAGAGAAATGCGCTAGACCATTGGTGGAAGGGACTGCGGAATGAGGGGCTTGATCCAAACATGTATCGCTACCTTCATCTTCAGAGCTAGAGGGAACAAAATCCATGATTGGAGGTGGAGAGCAAGGAGCCCATCGTTTGGACTTGGGCTTGGGGAAGTTATCCTTATTCTTTTTTGCCGCGAGAGAGGGGCAGGTGTTCTGAAGATGCCCTGATTGGTGGCAATGGTAGCAACGGAATGCAGTATTTACGTAATCGAGTGTCTGGGTCTAGATATAGTCATTTAGCTTGAGATTTATTTGTTCTAGAAGTCCTTTGCTCAAATCTAACTCCGCACATATTCTGGCATATGTGTAGAGACCTTTCTGTTCCCGCCAAAAATATGCCATAATGAAACTGCCCAAGGTGTTTCCTATGGCTTCAAAGACATCACCATGCCATAAGTGGGTAGGTAAGTTTGGAATCTTGATCCATATAGGTGCCTTGGTAATGACAACAGTTGCTGGATCAAAATCTGGGAACCAAGGAGTTAAGAAGAGCCCTGCAGTTCCCATGAACCAAGGGCCCTCTTCTAAAGCCTTTTCATAATGCTTACTGTCATAAAATAGAATAATGAAGTATCCTTTTGAACAGAAACTGATCTTGCAATGATGAGTCCAGTTTGCATGGATCCATGCATAAAGATCCTGAGATCGCGGCCACAGTCCGTTAAATCTGCAAATGATGGCTCTTTTTGCAAATTCTTGGAGCATGTGTGCAGGAGCTTCATTGGTGATATCAACATAGGGAACTTCCTCTATCTTGTCCACCAAGAAAGGATTCTTTTCATATTTATTAATCCTTAGCTTGTTGTTAATTTTTATTCCACATTCAACTATTCATAGATTTGACCTGGAAGGAGAATATTTATTATGTTTTTATGCCTTTATCCAATAATCACTTTTTGTTAGTAATCCATTTTTCCTTTTCCTAAGAACATCACTAATGAACTGTCCTTTACGTAACATCAAATTCCATAATAAAAAAATGTTGCAGCACAACATTACCAAAGTTCAAGGACAATTTCTATTTTCCTTTGTCCTTTGTTCAAGTGGACCCATCTGTGTCCATGTTAATTGTCTATCGGTTATTTCATGCAAAAGTATTGATCAATCATTCATGGTTCAATTGGTTTCTTTTATTTATCTATTTATTTTTATTCCTTTCCCTCTTTCTTAGTAGATTCTCTATGCCAAAATTACAAGGCAATATCCAAAGAAACCACTATGGAAATCAAGGGAAAAATCAGAAATGGTACGGAAATACTTAAATTTACATAAGATAACTAGGAAATTACAACTCCAAGCATTACAACCATAGTTCTCCACACACTTCATCTATGAGTTTTTCACATCTCTCTTCTTAGAGTTTCATCTTTGTAAATTATTGACTAAGGTGGTTGGGGTTATATATGCCCCTCCTTTGCTTTAAGTGTGTCTGCTACGGGGCTTTCCCCCCCTTAACGTTTTTTACTTGCTATGGTTATCTTGAAGTAATAAGTTTGTAAGCATAAGCTCATTCTAGACAACGGTTTGACAAAACTTCCTTTATGCCCATAAAGTCATATTGAAGTGCTTTGAGGTATCTATTTGGGGTACTATTAATTGGTGGAACACTGCGTTTTTCATGATAGTTAATTGAAAAAAGACATGCATAGGTTACGCCTGTGCTAATATGCTTCTCTTTATTATAGCTTAATTTTTATCAAGTTTACCTTACTTGGCTACCTAATAGTTTTAAAAACATTTTTACCCTCCATCCTTCACATCACATTTGTTGTCGTGTTTCCTATGTTGTCTTTTGGCTTAATATATTTTCCAAGAAGCATCAAACGAGCAAGGACCAAGGTAGGGATGTTTCCCTTGTAATTTATGGTTATATCATTTGGCCTTGTCACACACACACACATATAACCCATAGTTCCACTAGACTGTCCATGTTATCTAGCTAGAAGTTATTCTGGTTTAATCTATTGTACCAACTTAGATCAAATCTTGTAATTAATCCTCCTTGCAATTGATCAAATTTCTCTACTCATTTTGATTTCATTCAATCTTTTCTTTTTAAATCATGATGTGGTTATAAAATAGACCAATTAGAGAACCATTCCATGATTCACTACTATAAGTCCGTAGCTTACAACAATATTGAGCCAATTTTATCAATTAGGCATAGGGAATTCCAGAACTAATTTGATTCTTTTTCTAATAATTTGTTTGTTTGTTTTCTTTTTTTAATTATACTTTTTATACTAGCTCTCGAATTGTGCATTTATGCTTACTAAATTTTATGTAAAGTTGATATCAACAACACTATTTTTTAAGTATCAAGAGCACTATTTCCTTGGTGATTTGGAGTAACTCAGATACCACTAACATGTTATCTTCACCTTAAAAATTTCAATTATGTTTCTTACGTCACTATTCTCGAGGCTTTATTTCCATGAAAAGTTGTTATAGATGTCCATCACAGCTTATCTCCACTTTGTTAGTTTTTAACATAAGTTTTATCCAACAATTTTGTTGCAAGTCTCAATTGCTTAATACCTTCCTTGTAATTTATTTATCTAGGTCTTGATTGTTTAAGAAAATGAACTTATGGATCATGTTTCATGCCTTATTTCTTGACTCCTTGTAACTTGTTTGGAAGAATTTTCTCTTCCTACTAGTCACCTCACAAAAGTTCACAAGTATCAAAAGATTGATCCTTACCATTTTTACCTTATAAGATCAAAAATATTTCTTCTATATTATCTTACTGCACACAAGAACCCTTACAAGTTAAAACATTATCCAACATTATTCATTTAGATATGATTATCCACACTAATGGTGTATGTCAGGGATTCACAATTCCTTCACCCGTTTTATTTTATATATACATATATATATGTCAATCATGAAATCCAAACTTACTCATGCCAACCAGTTATTACTATATCAGATTTATTACTATTAGCATGCAAGTTTGTATGTCATCATTATCGATTTCTAGCACGTCACTTACCAAACCTTAATGTGGTGCAAAGGAATTCAACCCTACCAATCAATTACCCAAAATGACTCTAATGATATATATTTCACATTCACAAATGTTTTATATTATTTTTGTTCTCTATTCCAATACACCCTCTTTACGTATTATAGGGTTCTTGATTTCCCCCCTCCTTTTATACAAAGTAATCAAAAGGCGTCACAACTATTAACAAGCAATTGTCAAGTAGACCATATTTTCTTACTATCCTCTCTTTTCAAGGTGATCTCAGGTACAACACTTGATTTCTTTTAATATATTCTTTAAATCTTTTTTTTTTTTAATAAAAAACATATCTATTTATTGTTTTCATAATTGTTTAGCAATGGAGGAATAATTTCCTTGCACATATACTTCCTCATAAACTTCTTTTTCTATCTTTCTTCTTATAATCATGGAATATGATTTACTGTTCCATATGTGTTCATAATTAAATCTTCTAAATAGTGATTCACTCTACTTGGCATCCAACATATCAGTCTTGATAACTATTCTATTTCTCTTGGTTGGTTCTATATGAATTTATTCGCTTACTTACGTGATAAGAACTTTTAATATGTATGCTTAGCTGTAGTTGGGCTCATAGATGACAATATTGCAACTTGGCTCTGATACCACTTGTAACAATCATCAAATGAAAATATGATAATTAAACATTAATTGCTTTCCTTGATATATATATATATATTTCTATATTTTACCATACACGAGTTTCAATGAGAATTCATTCATTAAAAATAGAGTGCACGACTGTAGTTGGATAATTTATGAATGTTATAAATGCACTAATGTATTTTAAATTATTATTCCCTAGAGAATTGGGTCATGCTCCATTTATTAACTTGGTGTTTAGTTAATATACTAAGGTTTCGACATATGCATTATGCTTGCTTGATTAAATGGTTCACCTTGCAATGTATGTTTGAAGAATTCTTTATGCCTGCCACCACTTAGAGTTAATTTTCACGTAATAGGTGTATTGATCTCCATCGTCTAAGTATTAGGGTGATCATCAGATGGTGCAGATGTCAGTGAGGAGGATAGTGGTAACCGTTCCTAACTCTCGCTCCCTATCAGCTTGGTCATTCTTCCTCTCTATCCGAGCAGCTCTGCAACTTGTTATTTCGAGGAACTCTCGATTCAACTCTATCAGTTTCTCATTAGCAAGTTGTGGCTACCCTCGTAATGGCATTAGACACTGTTCTGTTCCTTTTTCATTAGAGTTCTTCTAGGGTTGGGTCGGGTTGTAACGTTTCCTAAATGGCATGGAGGAGGAACCATTACATTTCTTGGTTACCCTTACTTCAACATGCAACCCTATCTTCATTTTACCAAGTAACAAGGGTTATTTTAATTTATTTTCCCTTATCCTCAATTTATGCAGTAACGAGTGACAAACCCTTACATTTTCTTCTACTAGGAATCCCTTCTGTAATTCATTGTTCAGTCAATGTGTCCTTTGAGGTATGATGCTTTATTGATGCTAAGGTTACAATCCCCTTTGTAGTTTTTCCTATATACACTATGTTATATTTGTACAATTTATAGTTTTTGTTATTATGTACTTTGAGTTTTTGTTATTATGTCCTTTGAGTTTTTTTTATTATGTCCTTTGAGTTTTTGTTATTATGTCCTTTGAGTTTTTGTTATTATGTCCGAGTTTTTGGGTTGATCTACTACTTTTCTTACTAGATTTTCGTTGCTTTGCTCACGGGTTAAGAGTCTCAGGTGTGTGATACAACCTGTGGCATTAATCACTTCATTCCCAATGAGATATTCCACTATTTATAATGCCACTGTCTGACTAGGCTTCCTCTATGCTCCAGGTTCTGCTTCGAGCTCTCTTTTAGGTGATTTAAGGATGAAATGGGAATGCATGGTTACAACTATTGTCAAGTTATTTTTGGGTTTTCAACAATTCTTTAAGTTTGTTTTGCGTGGTAATCTAGGGTGGATTTAGACTATTTATTTATTACTGTGATAATCTGTGTAAATGTAGAGTTGTATTCAATTTTTTTATATTTACATAATGGATACACTGATTTACGCCAAGAACACTAGACTATCTGTAACAAGTACTCTTCTGTAATCTTGTTAAATTATTGTCTACGAAGAATTGAAATGAATTCTTTTGCTGGAATATCTTCATGAATTGAATTTCCCATTTTTATGAATTTGAGCTTTGTTACTTCATTGTGTTGAAATAATACGTTATAGAATCTTTATTTGAGTATTTGTAATTGAGGAAGAGAAGTATTCCAGGGTTTTGTTCTACAACCATATTTATGTTTTATTCTACTTACAACATTACTTACTAGGATCGAGAATGATTCTTGGGTTGCTGGCCTAAGTTGGCTTGACCCAGGTACCAAACCTATATCTACAAGTTGCAATAATGGTCTCTGCATTATGTTGCAGGTCATATTCTTCCAATATGCTACAATTTCTATTCTTCCAATATTGTTGGCACAAAAATGACAATAGTTAAGAGATCCTGGGTTTAGGCTAGGGGGCCAACAAGGCTCTGATGTTGTCAAGGGACCAACAAAGCTCTGATGTAGTCTAGGACAATGCTAGTATTTTCACATTACACGGAGGGAAAGGAGTATCACCTGAGGCGTGCCATGACCAAAGTTAGGTGGAGTATCAAGGAAATGAAAATAACATACAATAATAACTCATCACACTCAATTCTCTGTACTATCCAATATTGTCATTCTATTCATACCATTGTAGGAAACTACCTAGCTATTTCTCATTCATTTATAAATATAAATAATCCATAAGGAATAGAACAATATAACATGAAACCCAAACTACTTCTTTATTTAACTCGAATATAAGAGAGTGCATGATAGATTACAAAAGGGTCGAATCTTGTTCATCAAATACAAAAAGGGTACATTCTCATAGAATGCAACTAACAAGAATGGACATAAGCAGAGCAAAGGACAATCGTCACCTTTCCACAACTGATCTGGCTCTCAGGATCCTGCCCTTTCCCACCCGCTTCATCACCAACCCTTCCTCTTGCTATCTTTTTCCTTTTATCCATTTCTTAGCATTCCCACTTCCAGTTCCATTCGGCTTACTCCACCCTTGGCTGCATTCTATTTCCCTTGCTCGGCTGCTTCTATACTCTTCTGCCACCTTGCTACAACTACCAATTCACTCTTAGTTCTTGCCTGTTTTGATTGACTGTCAGATTTGTAATCCAAACCATTATCCCTACCACCTCTTCTTGGCCTTTCTTCCTGCCAAAATCCAAAATTAAAATTGACATTCCTAATAGGCGTCGACCATAGTTCTTTGACTCATCCAAAAATCATTCTATCTCAAGTGGTGTCAGCCCTGTTGTTGTTCCTGGTGTTGTCTCTACCATTATTATTGTGGCTGTGCTAGTTCCTCTTCTTGCAGCATTGGTGCGTCTGCCTCTGGTTATGTTGGGCTTGTGTGAGGTTGTTTATGCTACACTATGGCCTTATTTTCTAAATGAAGGCACCAACTTAGGTACCATGACAATAATTTCCTGGCAGAAGCGGTTATAATCTTCCAATGCCATCTTCCAAACACCTGTGATGGTTTCTGCCTTTTGGAGAAATTTGACTGCTGATGTGGAGTTCGATTGATTGAGCCGGGTGTTCTGCAGTATGTTTCACTATTCTTCAATCTCATTGCATACTTCCCGTAGAGAAATCACATACTTATGAACTAATGGCCTAAGATCACGAATTTTATTTTTCGTCTTGGCTGATTCCTCCTCAATTTGTTGTAGCCTGGCCTCAAGGGAGGAAATCTCATCATCAATTTTCTTTAGCTAGCCTTTATCTCTACAGGTCTTGTTGTCAGCCATGCGTTGTTAGAGTTGTTGGTGAAGTGGATACACTGGATGGTTTTTCATGGCCAAGTTGGTTGACGAGTCATTGACCTACTCCATTAGCACATAATCGCCCTCTAGGGCATTAGTTAGCTAATCTTTCAGTGCAATAACGGTGTGGAGTTTCTGCTTGATCTCCGCTATGTAGCTTGTAGCTGGATCGGGCATCCCAGATCTTGCCATATCTAGAATCTTCTTCAACTCCTTGTTGGTAGCGACAAGTTTCGTGCATGTAGTCTGAATATGGTTGTAAGAGTTGACCAATGCGTAGGCCAAAAAATCCTGAGGTGCTTCAATTACTAAATTGGCCATAGTTGGACAAAGTGCTCATAACTTTGATGCCAGCTTCTCAACCTATGATTGTAGTTGTTAATTAGTCTGTTAGAGCTGATCTCGCTCCATCGTGATATTGACAAGTTGGTTCTTCTGTTACTCGTGCTCTGTCTTTGACTAGGTCTTTGTTGATCTGTTCATCCATCTGAACTACCTGTTGGATAAATCTAAATAGCTATGTAGATGACCAGTGTTGAAGGTTCTTGGGTTGCATTGTTGATGGTTTCAAGAAGTTTCTTTGTAGGGGTTGGCTGTTAGGAATAGATTTTCGTGAGTGGCCTTTGGGGGAAGTTGCAGGTTGCATGGTTTCAAGAAATTGAGGAGTGGGAGGGATAATGAGTAGCTTTGGAACAACAAGGAAATTTATTGGAAATGAGGCCTCAAATGTTTTGATCGCAGTGGATTGTGGTTGTGAGGTGATTGGTTCCTCAGCCAAGAGTGAGCCTGACTATAGCAATAGTGATATCAAGGATGTTTGAATAACATTATGGCCTTCACCCCCATTCAACGACATGGTGGACTAGATAGCTGAATCAACTTCCATTTTTTCTATGACTATGGGGGAGCCTAGAGAGATTATGTTAGACAAGGTTGTAGAGGTGGAAGTTGTATAGGGGGATGGATCCCGTGACCTAGGTGAAATAGTAGAGGTGTATTGTGGGTTTCATTCAACAATTGGTGATATTGATGCTGACTAAAGTCCATCACCGGTGAGGTCAACAATAGGCATAACATGCATTGTCTTTTTCTTCTTGGTTGTTGATACCTTGGTACATTTGGGCTACGTGGGCTTGGGTCAGGGTCATGATTGGGGATAGCCACAATGAGGGGAGTAGTTATGATTGGATTAAAGAAAGTAAACTTTTGAAAAGAAATGAACTGGGGAGTCGTACTTGAGGAACCCTTGAAGTTGGCAATTATCTGCATAATGGAGCTAATTTGTTGCTCCATTTCATAGACCATCGACTATAATTCCTCCTCCAGCCGCCTCTTCCTATTTCTCCCGACCATGTATCCTCTCAATGGTTGTGGTTACATTCCCTCAATTTTTTTTTTTTGTATTAGCCATTTGTAATATTACAGGCGACCCCAGGCCACGATCCAACCTCCATGTGGAATGCCCCTTCTGCTAACGTGAACCTTTCCAACCTCATTTGGAAAGTCTCTACGTGGATACATTGTGGCCTGATATAAGTCTGGCCATGTGTTACCCCAAACCATATTTCTTGCAAGTAGCTATTGATCAATCCCTTTGGGATTCTTTCTGCCACCCTTATGGTTGCAAGCATCTTTTGGTACTAGCCTTTAAAGCATGTCTCATTGATATCTTTGCTACTGAGGTCCTCGAACATCCTCCATGGTGTGTATTTGAGCGCCAGTGGTTGCTCATCTGTGATTTCTATCAGGTTCCCCCCTGCTGGAGGGCACTATTTCCACATTGCCTAGGTCATAATAAAATACCTGGAAATGAAATATGTGCTTCTTCTGTAGACATCCTCGTAATCTTCAAATAAATCATTCAATAGAAATATAGACTGATTGAGCAAAATTCCTTCACAACAGCGCTCCGCAACTAATATGGTGTCCAATGTGCACTCATTTCTGGAGAAGTGTCGTATTACTTTCCTTGAAATGATGTAGCAGGCAAATATGTTGTTGCCTTTGTTGATCAAATCTATTTTAGTGCCCTTTCCATCGCACTTGGTGTTATACTTGTTGTAATAATCATTATCCCCCTCTTTCTTGGCTCGCTTCGACCTTGTTTGGAACACTGTTGAAACCACATCTCATATTGCTGAGAGTCTAGTGAGGCGGTGAATGTCCAATGCATGAATTGGATATTCCTTCTCTAACAAGAGTGAACCACCATGCATCCTTCTCACTAGAAGTTTATTGCATTGCATTGCAGCAAAATGCGTTTCGATTCAAAAATAATGAAACTGTGGATTCTCCGGTTAATTATTCAAAAGATTCAAGCCACAAAAATCTGAAATCCTTAAATTAATCAATGTCGACCATTGGAGTGCCAGAAATGTTCCTTTAGTCTTCATCGCCATTGTGCCATCACCCTTAAAAAATTATTCTATATATACCTCTCGCTTAAGCACTAGAAACTAGCAACCTGAAAGGTTGTTGTCTACTAGCATTGCCTTGTCATATTTCCCATACAATGATTCCAAAACATTAATTCGTTCATCGAATTTATCTTCACGAGTTGTGATTATCTTTGTCATTATTCTACGTCACCAATATACAAAAGTCACATGAAGCTGATAGAGAGTGCTTGAGTGACATTGTTGAGGTTTGAATTAAGACTTGAACAATTCTGTCACTTGAATTGGAAATTCTGAAAATTCCTACATAGCCATGCAAATTGAGTAGACCAGCTTTGACACGACATTTCTGACTAGACTCGCTAACTAATTACTATGACAACATTCCTTATGTAGAATCGATCGTGTTAACTTGCCGCTGGCTAAGTTGTACTTAACTTGGATGACAGATGATGGGAAAAGTACAAAGTGGAGCAGATGGGTAATAATGTGACCGTAATGGTGGCTTTTATTAGTTAACTCTATCCATAATGGGAAACGATTCTACGAAAATTTACCTCACAGGGGTAATATTACCTAATTATTATGGACAAGACTATGAGTACAATGGATAAGACTTGTGAAACATGTGACTGACCTCCCTAACAACAATTGGTTGCAGTGAGGCTGCACCAGTGCCACAACTAAACTGGCACATGAGAATTATTATATTGAAAATAAAGAAATAAACAGACTGACTACTTGATTGGCTTATTCCTACTAACTCTAAACCTACCTATAGGCCCTTTTCAAAGACCTCATCAATTAGAAGATTGGGTGTTGTGCTGGTGGAAAGGCTCTAGGTGTGCACCATTCACCCATCTTGGTATCAATATTCCATCTAGTTGAGCAAGGTTCACTGCTCCAGACTCCCTGATTTCTGCGACTATGAAGGGACCAAGCCAATGGATCTGCAACTTACCTAGGAACTTATGAAACATTCTATCATATAATAAAACTTGTCCTCTGACTATGAATGATTTTTTCGTAATGTGTTGCCATGCTTTCTGCCTCCTTTTCTCAACAGACTAGTGGAATTCATCTAGAAATCTCGCTTCATCTAATTCCATCAATTCCTCCAAATGCTTCTGTAGTGATGCATCATTCGTCATCTTTGTAGCTTAAGCAATGAATATGATTGGTACTGCAAATTCAGTTGGTACCATGAATTACCATCCATATACCAACTCGAAAGATGTTTTCCTGTGTGATCACTTGACTGTCGTTTTGTATGCCCATAGCATGGCTGGTACATTCTCATCCCAATCTTTTCAACTTGTTGAACATATCTTCGTTATTCCATTTTCAAGTATCTTTTTGAATGCTTTGACCATCCCATTAGCTTGAGTGTGGTATGGGTTTCTCTTATGATGTTGGACTAGGAAATTCTCTAGGAGGGACACAATTGTTTTGTTTATAAAATGGGTCCCTTGGTCACTTATCAGGCTTTTTGGGCACCCAAACCTTGATATGATGTTTTCAAAAGTGAACCTCTTTGTTGTGTCTGATGTAAAATATTTCATTGCTATTTCCTCCACCCATCGCGTGAGATATTTGGTAGCTCTGATGATATATCATGCTTGAGAATGACATGTTGGCGGGTTGATCATCCTAAGGAAATCGATTGTTCACTTCTCAAAGATCTACATTGTATGTATTAGCTATAATGGTAATTCATCACGATGTGATGGATTTCCAACTCTCTGACATACATCACACGCTTTCACATATTCTTTGGCATCCTTGTAGAGTGTAGGCCACCATAACCCTACTTATAAGACCTTCCTCACTATTTATTTTCCCCTGACATGCCCTCCCATGAATCCAGAGTGGCACTCGCATAGGACATATTTCCTTTGATATTGGAGGAGACACCACCACAAGAATGGATTGTGGACCGACTTATATAGATGTCCTGCAATCAACTAATAGTTAGGTTCTCACACCACCATGTGTCTCTTCTACATCATCGTATGTCACTTCGGATATTGCTCTATGGCCAGAAAAGTTGTGATTTCCTCCAAGTAATCAGAGATTGTTTCTATGCAGAGTAAATTAGCATCTAGTATTTGATCATCTAGGGAGCCCCCAATTTCCCCTGATTCCATTCTTGAGAGGTGATCCGGTCTCACATTCAACTAGTTGTTTTTAATGATAACCTTGAATGTAAACTCCTGGAACAACAATAGCCACATGTAGATTCTTGACTCTTAAGACTGGTTGACTAGGTATTTTAATGTTGAGTAATCTGTAAAGAAATTGAATGGGGCTGCAAGTAAATAGTGCTAAAACTTTTGCAAGGAGTACAACATGGCTAGTGCTTCTCTCTTAGTCGTGGTATAGTTATTTTCTGTAGTCGACAGCTTCCAACTTGTAAAGTAGATCAAATGATCCAAGTTCCCTTCTCCTCATTGTGCCAGCACTGCCCTTAGAGTTGTTTACATGGAATTTTTTGTTCCAGTTTGGGTATACTAATATTTGCACACTTACTGAATTTTCCTTTAAGGTGTTCAATGCCACTTCACAATTTTCCGTCTAGTTGAATGCTTTTGTCTTCTTGAGGAAATTCTCCATGGGAGTAGTTATGGATGCATAGTTTCGTATGAATCAATGATAATACCTTGTCACCGATCGCAATTGCTTCACATTGGCCGGTGTATCCATATTTACAATTGCCACAACCTTTGCAGGGTCCACACAAGCACCGTCTTTGCAAATGATGTGGCCCAACAACGTACCAAATGGAACTGCAAAAATACACTTCTTTAGGTTTAGTGATATTTGTAGCTATCTACACCGATCAAACATTACTTTAAGTAAGATAACATGCTTCTTCAATAGGTTGTAAACTATCTAATCATCGATGTATACCTCCAAAATCTGGTGAATGTCATCTCTGAAAGTGACAATAACAATTGGGGAGAACACAACAGGTGTATTCTTTAGGCATAAAGGCATGACGTGGTATGTGTACAACCCCCATTTTGTGGTGAACATTGTTTTCTTCTTGTCATCCTTTGTTATTCGAACCTAATTGTACCATGATAACCTATCTGTGAAGGAGTAGGCTTGTTGAGGTTGTAGTAGTCTACACAAACCCTTACTTTTGTGGCATCCTTTTTATTCTAGATTACTATTAGGTTGATCCATTCTACCTCGTTTACCAAAAAGATGAGTCCCTCCTCTAGTATTTTATCTATTTCCTTCTTAACCTTTTCTTTTACTCTTGGGTTCAACCTATACGGTTTGTGCTTCACAGGCTAGGCATCAAGCATTAGGATGATTTCCATTTATCCAATATCTACTTTGATTCATTTTAATTCAATGACTTATGTTGGGAATAAATCTTCATACTCCCACAATAAATCAAAAATTTCCTTATTCATGTGCTTGTCCTAGTAGCCCCATATTCATTCCATATTTGGTTTGTCCTCTATCCTGATGTTATGCTTTCGTAGTTTTACTAGGAGCAAGTGGGGGACATCTGTTACCGGTCCCTCTTGAATAACTAGTTCTTCTTCAGTCTCTTGAAACGTCAGGTGACTCACTCCCTCTAGGTCATAGTCCTCTGGATTTGTGCTCACGGTCTTGCAAGACACGGACTCTAAGTACCTTGACTCATAAAAGTACTGCATGAAATTTTCATCGATGCATCCTTCCCACAACTGACATGATGTGAAGAGTATACTTTTCATGGCATACAAAGCCTCAGTTAGCTATTTGTCACCATTTTTGAATGAAACACTGCTACTGAATTGTTCAGCTAGTGTCTCCTAGTCCCCAGTTTGCCTTTGAATTTCTTCCTCTATGTACCACGCTTGAGGGACTGTACCCAGGGTGTGTACAAACATGTGTACCCATAGCTTCTTCAAGATCCATTCCCTGCTCCATCTATCCGTGCAACGTTCTCGGTGTTTTCTAGGATTAGAGTCCCCCCTTGTATTTTACAGTCTCTCACTGTCGGTCCCCTTTTTGCTTGAATCTTTCTCTCATGGCCTGCTTAATATTATTCCAATCACAAAGGGTGTTGTAGTGAGATCCCCACCACCATGTTGGGATTGCTTACAGTGCAATGTCCAACAACGGTACCTTGTGGCTTTCCCTTATGGTTCTATCAACCTTACTTAGACATAGGTCTACCGAATCTATGGCATGGAAATAAAGATAATCACTTACCTTTGTCCCAATCGAGTTGATGTGACATATTGTAGCACATAATCTTGTATTGACTTCACATCCTCCTAGATGCCAAGCATCCCATGCAGCCTTGGAACCAACCTTTGAGCTCTGTATACTCCTCCAGCTCGTTGACCCCTCCACCATGGGATTGATGTAACCTTCCCTCCTCCCTACTATTAATTTGTAGAGCTGGTCCGATGTTATAGGTTCATCTCATTCATCTACTAGTTCAGTGAATATTGGCCCTTAGTATAGTTCCAGTGGTTGTATTATCCACATCCCTTCCACCTCAAAGATCATCAACTCCTTGATATTGATGACAACATAATTGTCATAAGCCTAGTCGATGCCAAACAGTGTTGGGTAAGGATCTTTGTCCCCCATTATATCTATTACCTCAAAGTTTGCATGTGTCTTCACCCCTACGACATCTAATTCCATATCTTCGAGCCTTCTGATGGGAAAAATGTAGTATTAGTTAGCCATCCACAACTGGATCAGTGAGTACTTCCACTGTCATTTTCTTAGTGCCTCCCATGCTTTCCTGAGCAGAATGTTAACATATGAAACCAAGTCCAACATTGTATCTATGATATGGAATCTTGCCACCTATGCATTAATTCAGAACACCCTCTCTATTATTTTGTTATTTCTTCGAACTCTTCTCGTGTGTTGCAAGTCACAATCGTAGCATCGCACAGGTCCCTTGCCCCTATTCTTCCTCCTCCCCCTCCTAGCCCTCTGCTAGTGGTCTCATTAATTCTGAAAGTCGACAGGTCTAGCCGCTCCACTAGTGCATCCAATTCTCGACACTAGTCAGTGTGGTGAGTCGTGGATGCTAGAACTTACAATATTTATTGCTTGGTGCATTTGAGTACTTCTACAATATCAAGCACAACCATGGTGAGTGTTCATAGCTCCTACAAACCTCACAGTACTTAGGTTGGTTTTAGCCTGAAAATGCCCCTTGTGATCTTACCGCCGCAACCCCATCTGTAGGTAGAGTCCCCAATGGTACGGTGGGCTCCGTTAGCCTCGGGCACTCAGTCACGACGTGACCCTCGACCAAACAATGGGTGAACCACATGTTGGGTATCGTTGTCCGGACAGACTCTAAGTCTTTCAATTTCTCTGTTAGGTTGTATATCTAGTGCTAGAGTCCCATGATCGATAGGTCTTGTGACATTATCCCCCACCTTGATATTCATGTGGGTATCCTGTCGTCGCCTCAATGTGAGTTTCCTACTCCAGAGCATCGTGTAGGGTCTCAATCTTCTTTTGTTTTAAGGGCATCCAAGTAATGGGTAGGAGTTCCTTGATAAACTAATCCCTTTGGTGATTGGGGTTTATGGTGTAACTTAGGTTGTCGATCACATCCTTGAACCTATGCATCAAATCCTAGGTGATCTCTCCATCCTGCTACTTTATCTCCCATAACTTCGACAACCCTTGCTGATTTGTCTGTGGAAGCTTGAATTCTTGTACGAAGCTCTTCTTGATGTCATGTACCATCGAATTTTGGTTTAACTATATCCATTTAATAAACCACCTTAGGGTTCTCTCCCTAAGGGTTTAGAATTCAATCAACTTCACATTGTCTAGTGTTTGGTGAGCTCTCCATATAACTTCGCAGAGGTACCAATGTTGATCCACATCCTCATTTCCTCGACCATAGAACTTCGGGTGTTTGGTAAAGGATCTTGCCATTTTGGCTTGAGCGTGTGCTAGAAGCACAAAGCCTTGGATCCTAGGCTATTGAGATCCTTGCAATCCTAAATTACTAATACCACTATTCCCATTACTGTTAGAGGTACCAAAATTTATTCTATATCTAACATGCACATTATGTATCCGTATTGCTTTAAGCAACTTAGCAAAAAATTTACCAGGACTATACTAGGGGAAGGTTGGGGTGAATGCTACTTGAGATTCGGGGGGTCATATGCTTGATTTCATCTCGCGCGTTAACCTTCGCAAAAAAATGTCTCATAAAACCACACATTTCATCTTCCATATCTTCCTCGCGATTACCGTGACCACTTCCATTAGACACCTCCCCCACAACTAGGGAGGGAGGGCTCCTACTACCTTTCGGGCTTCCGTTTGGCCCATCTATCTCTATTCCTTTCTATGATTTCTCTGCGATCTCATCTCTTCCTTCTGGACCCCTCGACACCGATCCTGCTTGGTGTGGTCCCTCTGCATGCACCTTCATTGCCTGCGTGGAACTCACAATCAGTTCCACAAAATGTTGGAACTAATCTAATTGGACTTAACTAAGCTAACTAATTACAAATCAAAGTACAACTCATCTTGATCTCCTTAATTAAGGGATAACATCCTCAATCAAAGGGATAACTACTGCATGTCTTCACATAGACTTCATGTTTGATTTTCTCTAACTAATTAACTGAAGGTCAATTAATTAATTATTTTACAAACAGAAGGTGAGATCAAATTCAAATTTTAATTCACAATTTTAATTTAGGGACTAATTAAAATTGGAATGTATCTCGAAATGCTATTTATAGCAATGCTATTTTTAGCATTTCTATATTTAACATTTCTTATTGCTATTTTCAAAACTCCCTCTCAACAAGAAATGGATTATCTGTCACCCTGATCCTGTCTCTATGGAACTCGAATTTGCATTATGACAATGCCTTAGTCAAAATATCTGCATCATGCTCCTACGTCGAAACATACTGCAACAACATGATCGTATTCACCACACAGTCTCAAAGATGATGATACCGGATATTGATGTGCTTGGACCTATCATGAAATACTGGATTCTTAGAGATTTTGATACAAATCTGATTATCACAATAGATCACAGTTGTATCCATCCTCTGATCGAACAACCAAACTAGAATTTTCTGCATCCAAATGGCCTCACATGCTGCTTGGCTTGCAGCCATGTATTCAACCTCTGTTGAGCTAAGTGAAACTGACCTCTGTTTCCTGCTGTACCAAGAAACTGCCGCTGAACAAAGGTTGAAAATTCTTCATGAAATGCTCTTCCGATCTGATGGACTCCCTGCTCAATCTGCATCTGTGAAGCCGTGAAGCTTCACTCCCTCTGTCTGTCTGTACCATAATCCATACTGAGATGTGCCTCTGAGGTATCTTAGCACATGGTTCGTTGCCTTCCAAAACAACTTGGTAGGCTGACCATAGCTTGACTTAGTTGGTTCAGCGCAAAGCACAAATCTGGTCGTGTGTTCACTAAATACATCAATGAAACCACAAGCTACCGATACACAGTAGCAGCTACTATCTCACCTGAAGTAGCATCCTCCTTCCTATAGTTACATACTAGAGGAGTCTGCATGGGCTTGCACTTCTCCATGTGGAATCTCCTGAGTATCTCATTGGCGTACTTGCCTTGAGACACAAACACTTCCCCATCCTTCTGCCACACTTCCATGCCTAGAAAGTAGTGCATGAGACCCATGTCTTTCATCTCAAACTCTCTTACAAGGTCCTCCTTGCAAGACTTGATCAACTGATCATCACATGTTAATATTAGATCATCAACATAAAGAACAATGATCAATGGCTTACCTTCTACCATGATGTGGTATAGGTTTGCATTCGCTTCACTCTTTGTGAAGCCCAACCCAGTGAAATAGTTGTCTATCCTGGTGTACCAAACATGAGGTGCTTGCTTCAGCCTGTCAAAGCTCTTTTGACTCGACACACATGCGACTCATGATCAAAGGTCTCAAATCCTTCTCGTTGCTCTATGTACACCTCTTCCTCAATCTTGCCATTGAGGAATGCAGTATTCACATCCACTTGATGGATCTTCCAACCCATTTGTGCTGATAATTCCAACATTGATCTGATAGATGAGTACCTTGCTATAGGAGCAAAAGTCTCATCATAGTCGATCCCCTCAACCTGTGAGAAACCACGAGCAACAAACCTTTCCTTATGTTTCTCCACACTACGATTAGCTGCTTGCTTTACCTTGTAAATCCATCGGTAACTCATCGTTGGCTTTTCTCCAGTATTGGAACAACATCCCAAACACTGTTCCGAACTATGGAGTCATACTCCTCCACCATAGCATCAACCCAAACTGGCTGCTGCATTGCTTCCTCAAAGGAAGATGGTTAGGTCTCTAGACACTCCCCAACTAGGGCCATGTAACCAGTGTTCCGCTCAGGTGACCTCCTCTATCTGCATTGAGAAGATGGCTCTCCCACATTCTCTCTTGCATCCATCAACAATCTATCAACTTCTGCATGAGTGGATGTCTCCTCTCCTTTATCCTATGCATATGGCTACTTCGCATCAGTCTGAGGCTCCTCCTCAAGAACCAAAATTTCCTCCTCTGTATGCAACTTGAGCTCCCTCTAAAGGGAAAGTCGCATGGCCTTCTACTCATCGAAATTTAGATCTCTATGTACCGTTGTCCTTTGAATGGTAGGCAAGAACACCCGATAGTTGTGGGGTGTATCAGTGTACCCCACAAGTATCCCCAACTCTTTTGTTGGCTCTAGATTATTCTGGGCATCTTTGGTCACATGGGAAAATACTAATGAGCCAAATATCCTGAAGTAACTCATATCTGGTCTCTTTCGGAGAAAGCCTCCTCTAGTGTCTTCATCCCCAGTATGCGATGCACGCTTCTATTCTGCAAGTATACCGCTATATTGCATGCCTCAGCGCACAAATAAATTGGTAGGCCTTAGTCATGCAGCATCGCCCGAGCTGCTCCCACAATCGTTCTATTCTTCCTTTCAGCCACCCCATTCTATTGTGGGTTATGGGGTGCCTTCAACTCCAGTTTAATTCCTTCTACTACACAGAAGTCCTTAAACTCTTAAGAGACATACTCTCCACCATTATCGCTTCACAAGGCCCTTATCTTCTTTCCTAATTCTTTCTCAACCAAGGTTTTGAACTCACAAAACCTTGAGAAGGTTTGATCCTTCTTCTGCATGAAATAGATCCAACAGCTATGAGAAAAATCATCAATGAAAATAACATAGTACCTTTGTTTAGCGGTGGAGGTTGTCAATAATGGTCCACACACATTTGTATGAACTCACTCCAAGATTTCTCCATCTTGACTATCTCGATATTGAAAGGAATATTTTGTGTACTTACCCAAGGTATAACCTTTGCATGTATCCACTTGCTCAAGTTTACCCTTTGGAAGTCCGGTAGAAATCTGCTGCATGATCTTCAAGGCGCCATGGTGCAAGTGGCCCAATCTTCTATGCCATAGCTTGCCAATATGTTGGTTTTGCATCAACTCTACTTTGGAACTCAATGAAGCATAGCCATCTACCTCCAGCTTGTAGAGATTCTTCACTCGAATCCCAATCCTCTTGGTTTGTCCCATGCCGATGTGTCTCAAGATTGCCTTTCCTTTACTAAATACTACATCATAGCCTTTGTCTTCCAACATTGTGAAGGACACCAGGTTCTTCTTCAGTCCAGGGACATACTTTACATCAGTCAGGGTTAGAGGAGCTCCATTCTCCCTCTGAAACACAACCATGCCTTCATGTGAAACATGGTACTTTCCATCATCGCCCATATCTATGCGCATCTAGAGGTTCTTCTCCTCCAAGGTATTGAATAAACTCTTGTCGCCGATCATGTGGAATGAGGCTCCACTGTCCAGGTACCAAACACACCCCACCATTGATGAAACCATGCATGCGATGAGGGTGAAATCCAATTCAAGCTGTGAGGCCAATGCCTTACCATCTGATCCTTTCAAGGATCCCTTCTAGGATTTCTTCTGTGGAAAATTTGTTGCATGATGGCCTACCTCATGACAATTAAAGCATTGCACTTTAGATTTCTCAATCTTCTTCCCACCATGGGAAGAACTCGATTTGGAATGGGAAGCCTTCCCTTTCCCTTTCCTTTCCTTACTCGCTAAGGCTAGATTTTCTTCATCATCATGCTTTAATGAAGAACCATCTTTGGTGCTTCTCCTGATATCCTCCTGCATGAGATCCGACCACATTTGTTCCCAATCTGGCAGTTTCTCTCTTCCATTTACTGAGTCTTGGTAGCTATGCCAGCTCTTAGGAAGATCGAGGAGAGCAAGATTCACCATGTCATCATTAGCCATTGTGATTCCTACACTTCCAAGCTCATCCCTGTAGGTGGTGAGCTTGTTTAGATATGTAGAGATTGTGTCGCCGTTTTCACACTTTATTTTCCGAAGCTTGTCTTTTAGCGCTAACTTCCTTTGATCACTACTATTGTGATATATATCCTTCAATATTTTCCACATTGAAAATGATGTCTCCTTCCCATGGAGACTTGAGACAATATGGTCTCGAACTCCCCCTAGAAGAACCCTCCTCACTCTAGCCACACATTTCTTCCATTCCGCCAATTCTTGGGCATTAGCTGCTGCTCGTTTGGGGACTTCTTGATTAATGAATTCTTTCAAACTATTTTCCTCTAATACCACTTCCATGTGATATTTCCAGGCTATATAATTCGAGTTTCCATCCAGGGCATACTCGAGTCTCAAACCATTGAACGCAATTGGTGAACTTTGAGATGTGATAAGAATTCAATTTCTATAATCAGAACTTCAACCTTCGAACTTCTCCCTTCTTTGTATCTTTTTCTCCGCTTTGATCACGTTTGCTCTAATACCATGTATAAATTCTCACTGTATAATGCAATATACTAATGAAAAATACCTGATATACTTCTACAAACAAACTTACGAAATATTAATTGATTTTGAGCAAGATCAAATAGAACACACATAACATATGAAGAAGAAATCAATCACACATGAACACAAAAGAATACTTTGAGGAAAACCTCAACTAAAAACCTTGATATATGTATTATCATACAAGTGGAAATATCTCAGTATTACACAAAGCTTTAGCTCACAAGCTATCCAACTCTCAGTACAATCCCTCACTGTTGCTCATAGACAAAATAGACAACACATATGCTTTCCTTCAGTCCTCCAAGCCTCCTATTTCCTTGCATAGTTTCTCCCGGGTCCTCAAGTTGCCACCTATGTGTAATTAAATTCCTTCTGCATGCAAGAGATATTCTCATGGGAATATTCCTGCAAATGATAGTACACTATCCCATCCTTTGATCTCAACCGAGTCTCTGTCTAAACTGACATGCATGAGTTATTTATGAGAGAATATTCAGTTATGTGAAGTACACTAGTTGATTGTTGGAACTAATATAACTGGACTAACTCAGTTAACTGAGCTAACTAATTACAATTCAATGTACAACTCATCCTGATCTCCTTAATTAAGGGATAACTTCCTCAATCAAAGGGATAATTGTTGCATGTCTTCATATAGACTTCATGTTTGATTTTCTCTAACTAATTAACTCAAGATGAATTAATTAATTAAGGGATAACTTCCTCAATCAAAGGGATAACTATTGCATGTCTTCATATAGACTTCATGTTTGATTTTCTCTAACTAATTAACTCAAGATGAATTAATTAATCTTCATATAGACTTCATGTTTGATTTTCTCTAACAAATTAACTCAAGATGAATTAATTAATTATTTTACAAACAGCTGAGCTCAAATTCGAATTTTAATTCACAATTTTAATTTAGGGACTAATTAAAATTGGAATGTCCTGAAATGATATTTATATCAATGCTATTTTTAGCATTTCTATATTTAGCATTTCTTGTTTCTATTTTCAACAAATTTCACTTAGTGACTTTTCTCCTAAATTTCCTAGGTGGCCATAACCAAATTTGTAATTAAAAAATCAAATATTAATCCGATTTCCCCCCCTTCTTGGTTGCCTCTGCATGTTCTCATACCATAAATGAGATGATGTATCTCTAGGGGTGGGAGTAATTGTGCCTTAAAATCCTTAATATCCATTTTTCTACTTTGACCTACTATGTGCATTTCATTAATAGTTAATCTCGAGTTCTATCTTTATACCTTATGTTCTACACAGTTCCTTAATATCCATTTTTCTTCTTTGATCTTTCGGGTCAACTACTCTTCCATACAATGCCACTAAGGCATGTACTTGATGCCTTTGGTTCTACATATTTCATTAATATCCATTTTTATGCTTTGAACTTTCAGGTCAACTACCTGGCCACTAAGGCAGGGACTTGTTTCCCCGCAGCCACCTTGTTTTCTTGTATAAACGCATTGTTGTCACACAGTCCTTGTAAGGTTCATGCACAATATCCTTTTGGACTACATATATGTGGAAAAATTATATCTAATATTTATCAGAATTATCCTTTTAATTGATTGTTAGTACATAAAATGAGTAATAGCAAGCTTGATTACGTAAAGCATGCAAAGAGAGAGAGGCGTATTTATCTTAGAAATTCTTGAGTGAGATTCTCAAGCGAGTTGCTTGCCTTGTTTGATTGATTTCGCCAGTGGTGGATAATTAACAATAACTCTAAATATTATTAAAAACACACAAAATCAAATTCCATGAATAACGAGTGTAAAGAAATTAGGTTAAGACTACACATTACTTTAATAATAATCTTGATGAGAAAAATATATAAACTTGATAAGATGAGTGAGGTATTCCATTTTGAAGCATCGTAAAACATGGTCTAAGTTATGATGCATGAGAAGATTTGATTTTTGCCTTACACTTTGATCCTAACAAATTGCTTCCACATTCTACAATAGTGGTTGACCTATGTCTTGCACTTGCTATAGTGACATTGCATTCATCATATATTCAAGATTGATGTCATTTATCTCATGCCTATACATATAATTAGTTTTTAATATGAAGGAAAATGCAAACTGAAACATATTCCCTACAATGTGTTCAAGCATTTCGTGCACCTTGTTGATGGAGAGCACCGAGTGGAGAGCACTGTGAGGCAACCAATCAAACACATGTCTTTCAATGGAATGAAACATGTTTTATTTCTACAATCCTTCTAGCTAGGTAGACGCTTGGTTTTCTGTCCATAGACGTGTCCATCCGAAGATTTATCATAAATATCTATCCTATAACTTGCTTTAGTTTTCTTCTTTCAATCAGTCTTTCTGTGTTGGTGTGATGGTTTTTGGATGTATGGACACACATACGCTTTATATCATCTCCCTGTGGATGACTCCTATATTCGGCTATTCTACCTTTTCATCTCTTTAGACAATGGCTTCTACTGTTTCTTGTTGAATGGTTCATGGTGCTCTTCACTCGGAGAACGCTCGTGGTTCAGGAAATATGATCCAATGGGGAGATTCATTCGGGAATCTATTATACAAAATAATTTTATTGACATCCTGCTTGTTAGTCAGGGACCAACTTAGGACAATGGGCGATCCAATAATTCTTTTTTGGTGAAAAGATTAGACATATTTATCTTCCATGAAAGACTGATTGAAAGATATGGGCCTCCTACAATGAAAATCATACCGTCTTTCATATCTGATCACCGCCCCATTTCTATTCAATGGAAATATGCTGGACACAGATTTGGATATCTATTCAAGTTGAATCGTACATGGCTTGCTGATGAACAATTCAACAAATTTATAAATGATACATGGAAAATATCTCCCATGCAGGAAAATGATTCTTCCCGGCATTTCCTTGACCGCCTACAATTTCTTTGAAAGGAGGTTAAAAATTGGCAAAAAGAGAAATTGGCCTCCAATACAAAGGATCTGAAGGATATATGTAGGAAACTAGAGTATTTATCTACACTTTTTAAAAATCCCTCCATGTCGTCCACGATCAGAAAACATAAATGGGATTTGGAAAAAAGAAAACAAAAGATATTAGAAGAAGAAGAGGCCTCTTGGAGTCCTAAAAGTCGAGCATTATGGCTCAGAGAGGGAGATAAAAACACCAAGTTTTTTCACAGGTTTGCAAATAAGAAGAGGGAGGCAGACACTATTTGGGAGATCAAGGATGAGGTAGGAAATTCTCATTCCTCACAGGAGGCTATTTCTAGAGAAGTTGTGAAATTCTACAAAAGGGATTACAGTGAGGATTCTCTCTACGACATTGAGGATATTCTATGGGGAATAGACCCATACCCCATTATGTTTGATGAAAGTCTAAACAGAGCTGTATTTGCTGAAGTTTCAAAAGAGGAATTATTGGCAATAATGAAATCATTCCAGAAAGACAAGTGCCCCGGGCCGGATGGGTGGACCATCGATTTCTTCATCCACTTCTTTGAATTATTTAAGACATATATTCTAAAGATGGTCGAGGAAACAAGAACACAGGGTTTCATAAGCCATAATATCTCCTCAACGTATATCGCTCTAATTAGAAAGAAAAGGCTCTCCTCCACATTTTCAGATTATCGGCCAATTTCATTGTGCAACGTATTATACAAGGTCATACCAAATATTATAGCTATTCAACTTAGAAACACTCTATCTCTACATCTGTCTTCAGAGCAACACGGGTTTCTAAAAGACAGAAATATCTTAGAAGCGGTGGCTCTCACCCAAGAATGCTTACACTCAATGCATAGCAAGAAAATAGAAGCTGCTCTTTTAAAAATCGACCTTAAAAAGGCATACGACTGTGTGAACTAGGGCTTTATTCAATGTCTACTAGCTGGGATTGGCCTAGATGTCAGGTGCATTAGATGGATCATGGCCTGTGTGGTGGAAGTAAATTATGCAGTCCTAATTAACAGTGTCCCAACTCCTTTCTTCAAAGCAGTCAGGGGCTTACGTCAGGGTTGCTCCCTATCTCCACTCCTTTTCATTCTAGTTATGGAATCTTTGAGCCTACACATAAAGAAAGCGATCCAACAAGAGAGATACAAGCCTCTCCCCATTTGCAGGGCTATATTCATGTCACATATTCTTTTTGTTGATGATATCCTTCTGTTAACAATACTGTGTAGATCAACATGGATATGTATCTATGAAATCTTGTTGAGATTTGAAAAAGCCACCGACATGTATATCAACGATTTAAAATCTTCATTCCATGTCGCTGATGTAAATGGAGATATAGTCACATTTCTAATAAATCTTTTCAATATTAAAGCATTTCCTATCCTGAAGGGCTTCAAATATTTGGGATTCAATTTGAAACCTATGGGTTACAGATTGGTCGACTGGTCGTGGATTCTGGATCGGTTCTATAAGAAAATATTTACATGGGAATACAAGTGCTTATCAATTGGAGGTCGTGCCATTCTCACACAATCCGTGCTGGTACAAATTATGGTTTATTGGGCACACCTTTTATATATCCCTTCATCTACTATTAATAGTTTAAACAGAATGATAGCTAATTTAATATGGGGAGGATAGAAGGAAAAGATAAAATATCACCTCAGCAAGCTTTCGAAGTTGACACGACTAAAAAATATGGGAGGTTCATGCATATTGGATTTACACTCCTTTAGAAGAGCCCTTCTATGTAAATCAATGTGGAAAGCAATTATGTGTGAATCGAACTCGAGCAAGACCATATTGGTATAGAGAACACTCCACTGGATTCTCCTACGGATCATATATATGGAGAGGTTTTCAAAGATTAGAGTTGTTCTTTAGAAGAAAATTGATTTGGAAATTCCAAACGGGATCCAATATTATCATTGGATTTGATGAATTCGTAGGTGCGGGAGAAAAGATCCATATCTCCTTTCAGATTTTGAGAAATTTACATTGCAGGGGATATTCTTTTGGGCCAGTGTAATAAAAAAATGGGATGGTGCTATTCCAATCTGGAAAACTGTTACAAAAATGCAATTACTCGGTGCTCTGGAATCCCAATGGAACGCTATCACTACTTCACTGCAATCGCGTGGATTGTTTCACTCGTCAGATAGGGATTGCCTCATTTGGAAAGGTCTCGGTGGCTCATCAGCTGTATATGCAAAGCATATATATCTCCAAATTCTATTATTAGATTCCAATACATGTGATAATATTTTTCCGCCAGCATTTTGGAAATCTGGATGCCCTTTAATAATCATTATTTTTTCCTGGCTGGTTTTTCATGAGAGGAATCTCAGTTGGGAGAATCCATAGAAGCGAAGATTACTTTTAACTAAGGGGTATTTTAAATAAAAAAAATCAAAATAACCTTAAACATTAAATTTTCCAAGAGGCTTCCACATATTGAGCTACTACAATAAAAGATTACTTTTAACTAAGGGGTATTTTAAATAAAAAAATCAAAATAACCTTAAACATTAAATTTTCCAAAAGGCTTCCACATAACCATAGTTATATTACTTTCTTTAAACTATAGTTATTTTACTTTCTTTTAACTATAGTTATATTACTTTCTTTTAACTACTTTCTTTAACTATAGTTATATTACTTTCTTTTAACTATAGTTATATTACTTTCTTTTAACTACTTTCTTTTAACTATAGTTATATTGAGCTACTACAATAAAAGATTACTTTTAACTAAGGGGTATTTTAAATAAAAAAATCAAAATAACCTTAAACATTAAATTTTCCAAGAGGCTTCCACATATTGAGCTACTACAATAAAAGATTACTTTTAACTAAGGGGTAGTTTAAATAAAAAAATCAAAATAACCTTAAACATTAAATTTTCCAAAAGGCTTCCACATAACTATAGTTATATTACTTTCTTTTAACTATAGTTATATTACTTTATTTTAACTACTTTAACTATAGTTATATTACTTTCTTTTAACTACGGGAAGAGGACCCGGGTTGTTAAGGAACAAACGAGAGACAAGGCAAAAGGAGGAAAAGAGGGCGCTAAGTCTGGTAAGGACCAGATAGCACAGGAACAAGTGGTGCAGAAACTTGCTAAAGACAACGGTCTGGCAAGAAGGCTTGGGGGGAGATTTAGTCCGGTGGACTAATCTCACGGTTGGGAGGAGAACAAGCAATAAGGTACCTGGGTCGTTAAGGAACAAACGAGAGAAAAGGCAAAAGGAGGAAAAGAGGGTGCTAAGTCTGGTAAGGACTAGATAGCACAGGAACAAGTGGTGCAGAAACTTGCTAAAGACAACGGTCTGGCAAGAAGGCTTGGGGGGAGATTTAGTCGGGTGGACTAATCTCACGGTTGGGAGGAGAACAAGCAATAAGGTATTATCGTTTAATCTGGAATGGTGCTGAGGATTATAAGATAGTGGTAGAGGTCAGTACTGTAATATTATCATTTTATGGTCTGAGTACATTCCGTACTGTCATATTATCATTTTATGGTCTCAGTACATTCAGTACCATAATATTATCATTTTATGGTCTCTGTAAATTCGTGTTTGTGAAAGTTATTGTCTGAGCTATAGGTCAGGGCGTAGATTAATATGAAAAATAGGGCATAGATTAATATGAAAAATAGTCCTAGCCGTTCAAAAGACCAATATATATAAGTGCTATGACAAAGGGCCAAATAAATGTATACAACCATACCTCTATAAACAAGAAACAGGATGACAGTTTAGAACTACTGCAGTAAAATATTACTTTTAACTAAGGGGTGTACACAGTTTAATATTACTTTTAACTACGGGGTGTACAAAGTTTAGAACTACTGCAGTAAAATATTACTTTTAACTAAGGGGTGTACACAGTTTAGAACTACTGCAGTAAAATATTACTTTTAACTAACTGCAGTAAAATATTACTTTTAACTAAGGGGTGTACAACTACTGCAGTAAAATATTACTTTTAACTAAGGGGTACACCCCTTATTAAATTTAACTAAGGGGTGTACATAGTTTATTGAATTTAACTAAGGGGTGTATACAGTTTACTTAAGTTTACTTTTATTTAACTAAGGCGTGTACACAATTTATTCAATTTAACTAAGGCGTGTACACAACTTATTGAATTTAACTAAGGGGTGTACACAGTTTACTTAACTCAGGACTTAGCAACTCAGGACTTAGCGTGGCGTGTAACTAAGGGGTGTACATAGTTTACTTAACTGAGGACTTAACTAAGGGGTGTACAGAGAGGCGTGTACACCCTTTATTGAATTTAACTAAGGGGTGTACACAGTTTATTGAATTTAACTAAGGGGTGTATATAGTTTACTTAAGTGCGTGTGGCGTGTACACACTTTATACAGTTTACTTAACTGAGGACTTAACTAAGGGGTGTATTACTTTTAACTAATGGGTGGCGTGTACACAGTTTATTGAATTTAACTAAGGGGTGTACACAATTTACTTAACTGAGGACTTAACTAAGGGGCGTACACAGAGGCGTGTACACCCTTTATTGAATTTAACTAAGGGGTGTACACAGTTTATTGAATTTAACTAAGGGGTGTATATAGTTTACTTAAGTGAGGCGTGGCGTGTACACACTTTATACAGTTTACTTAACTGAGGACTTAACTAAGGGGTGTATTACTTTTAACTAAGGGGTGTACACAGTTTAATATTACTTTTAACTACGGGGTGTACACCCTTTATTGAATTTAACTAAGGGGTGTACATAGTTTATTGAATTTAACTAAGGGGTGTATATAGTTTACTTAAGTGAGGCGTGGCGTGTACACACTTTATACACACTTTATACAGTTTACTTAACTGAGGACTTAAGTAAGGGGTGTATTACTTTTAACTAAGGGGTGTACACAGTTTACTCGTGTGTACACCCTTTATTGAATTTAACTAAGGGATGCACAAAGTTTATTGAATTTAACTAAGGGGTGTATACAGTTTACTTAAGTTTACTTAAGTGAGGTGTGGCGTGTACACAGTTGATTGAATTTAACTAAGGGGTGTCCACAGTTTACTTAACTGAGGACTTAACTAAGGGGTGTACACAGAGGAGTGTACACCCTTTATTGAATTTAACTAAGGGGTGTACACAGTTTATTGAATTTAACTAAGGGGTGTATATAGTTTACTTAAGTGAGGCGTGGCGTGTACACAGTTTATACAGTTTACTTAACTGAGGACTTAACTAAGGGGTGTACACAGTTTACTTAACTAAGGGGTGTACACATTTTACTTAATTGAGGTGTGTACATAGTTTATTGAATTTAACTAAGGGGTGTACACCCTTTATTGAATTTAACTAAGGGGTGTACATAGTTTACTTAACTCAGGCTCCAGCGCGACGTGTACACAATTTATTGAATTTAACTAAGGTTTGTACATAGTTTACTTAAGTGAGGACTGCAGTAAATTGAATTTAACTAAGGGGTGTGTACGAATTTAACTAAGGCGTGTGTACACAGTTTATTGAATTTAACTAAGGGGTGTACATAGTTTACTTAACAATTTACTTAACTAAGGGGTGTACACAGTTTACTTAACTGAGGTGTGTACACAGTTTATTGAATTTAACTAAGGTGTGTACACAGTTTATTGAATTTAACTAAGGGGTGTACACAATTTATTGAATTTAACTAAGGGGTGTGTCCAACAATTACTGACTTTAACTAAGGGGTGTACAAGGTGTGGCGTGTACACAGTTTATTGAATTTAACTAAGGGGTGTACAAAGTTTACTTAACGGAGGTTATTTAACTCAGTTGTGGCATGTACATAGTTTATTGAATTTAACTAAGGGATTTAGAACTACTGCAGTAAAATAATACTTTTAACTAAACTAGTTTATTGACCTACTGCAGTAAAATATTAATTATTATATTGGGGTGTACATAGTTTATTGAATTTAACTAAGGTTGGGGTGTACATAGTTTATTGAATTTAACTAAGGGGTTTAGAACTAATGGAGTAAAATAATACTTTTAACTAAACTAGTTTGGGGTGTACATAGTTTATTGAATTTAACTAAGGTTGGGGTGTACATAGTTTATTGAATTTAACTAAGGGGTTTAGAACTACTGGAGTAAAATAATACTTTTAACTAAACTAGTTTATTGAACTACTGCAATAAAATATTAAATATTATATAACTAAACTAGTTTATTGAACCACTGCATTAAAATATTAAATATTATATTACTTTTAACTACGGGGTGTACACAATTTAGAACTACTACAGTAAAATAATAGTTTTAACTAAGGGGTGTACACAGTTTAATTTAACATTTTTTATGGTGTTCATAGTTTTAATTTTTAAAACTAGTTTATTACTTTTAACTACACTTTTAACTTTACTAAGGGGTGTACACAATTTAATTTAACTAGTTTATTACTTTTAACTACACTTTTAACATAGGGGTGTACAGAGTTTAATTGAACTAGTTTATTGAACTACTTTAGTAGAATATTACTTTTAACTACGGGGTGTACACAATTTAGAACTACTGCAGTAAAATAACACTTTTAACTAAGGGTTGTACACAATTTACTTAGTTTAGTGTATACCCTTTATTGAATTTAACTAAGGGTTGTACGAGTTTATTGAATTTAACTAATAACTAAGGGGTGTACATAGTTTACTTAAGTGAGGCCTCGCGTGTACACCCTTTATTGAATTTAACTAAGGGGTGACTGAGGACTTAACTAAGGGGTGTACACAGTTTATTGAATTTAACTAAGGGGTGTACACAGTTTAGTCCACCCTTTATTGAATTTAACTAAGGGGTGTACGCAGTTTAGTCCACCCTTTATTGAATTTAACTAAGGGGCGACTAAGGACTTAACTAAGGGGTGTACATAGTTTATTGAATTTAACTAAGGGGTGTACGCAGTTTAGTTAACTGAGGGCTGTAGTAAAATATTACTTTTAAATAAGGGGTGTAACTAAGGGGTGTAACTAAGGGGTGTACGCAGTTTACTCAGGACTGCAGTAAAATATTACTTTTAACTAAGGGGTGCAACTAAGGGGTGTACACTTTTAACTAAGGGGTGTAACTAAGGAGTGTACACAACTTGAGGACTACAGTAAAATATTACTTTTAACTAAGGGGTGTACACAGTTTAACTAAGGCGTGTACACAGTTTATTGAATTTAACTAAGTGGTGTACACAGTTTAGTGAATTTAACTAAGTGGTGTACACAGTTTAGTGAATTTAACTAATGGGTGTACAGAGTTTATTGAATTTAACTAAGGGGTGTACACAATTTACTTAACTAACTGAGGACTGTAGTAAAATATTACTTTTAACTAAGGGGTGTACATAGTTTACTTAACTTAGGAGCTATATTACTTTTAATACTTTTATTACTTTTAACTACCGGGTGTACACAGTTTACTTAACTTAGGCGGTATATTACTTTTAATACTTTTAACTACCGGGTGTACACAGTTTATCTATTGTAGTAAAATATTACTTTTAACTAAGGGGTGTACAAAGTTTATTAGTTTTAATTAAGGGGTGTACACAATTTACTTACTTTTAACTACGGGGTGTACACAGTTTATAACTACTGGAGTAAAATATCTTTTAACTAAGGGGTGTACACAGTTTATTTAACTTAGGCCTCTACAAAGTTTATTGAATTTAAGTAAGGGGTGTGTTTATTGAATTTAACTAAGGGGTGTACAAAGTTTACTTAACTGAGGCTTGGTCTGTACATTTAACTAAGGGGTGTACACAATTTACTTAACTGAGGACTTAACTAAGGGGTGTACACAGTTTACTTAACTCAGGCCTCTACACAGTGTATTGAATTTAACTAAGGGGTGTACACAGTTTTTTGAAATCAACTAAGGGGTATTGAATTTAACTAAGGGGTGTACACAGTTTATTGAATTTAACTAAGGGGTGTAAACAGTTTACCTAAGTGAGGACTGTAGTAAAATATTACTTTTAACTAAGGGTGTGCAACTGAGGCGTGTACATAGTTTATTGAATTTAACTAAGGGGTGTACACAGTTTAGGGTGTGCAACTGAGGCGTGTACATAGTTTATTGAATTTAACTAAGGGGTGTACACAGTTTACTTAATTGACTCAGGACTCCAGTAAAATATTACTTTTAACTAAGGGGTGTACATAGATTTAACTAAGGGGTGTACACAGTTTACTTAACTCACTTAGGACTGCAGTAAAATATTACTTTTAACTAAGGGGTGTACATAGTTTACTTAAATGAGGTGTGTACACACTTTATTGAATTTAGTAAAATATTACTTTTAACTAAGGGGTGTACATAGTTTACTTAACTTAGGCGTGTACACATTTTATTGAATTTAATTGAGGCGTGTACACAGTTTATTGAATTTAACTAACACGTGTACACAATTTATTGAATTTAACTAATGGGTGTATAGAGTTTACTTAAGTGAGGCATAAATGAGGCGTGGAGTGTACATATTGAGTGTATTGAATTTAACTAAGGGGTGTGCACAGTTTACTTAATTGAGAGGTGTACACAATTTATTGAATTATTGCAATAAAAATAAATTAATTATTTACTTTTCACTGAGGGCCAATAGAGAAGTTTATTGAATTTAACTAAGGGGTGTACACATTTTACTTAATTGAGGCTTGGCGTGTACATAGTTTATTGAATTTAACTAAGGGGTGTACACAGTTTACCTAAGGGGTGTACACAGTTTACTTAACTTATTGAGGGCCAATAGAGAAGTGTGGGGAATTCCTCATTTGAGGGACTTAACTTATTGAGGGCCAATAGAGAACTTTTTAATTTTTTCCTTTTTATTTATATAAGTCTTTGTGTTTTTTTTTTTTGTTGGGGGGGGGGGAATCCATGCTGAAAAAGGTGATATTATTAATTTTAGAGTGAACTATGTATATTATTTTTATTTTTTTTTCTTTTTAAGTTGATATTTATTAACATTAATTTTATTATGTGATTAGTTATATAAATTTATAAAAAGTGTTAGATAATATAATTGTATCTTTAGAATATGTTTTTAGCTAAGTGAAAGGTATTCAATGAATACAATTTTAGAGTGTAACTATGTATGAATTATAATTATAATTATTTTTTCTTCTTTTTAAGTTGATATTTTATTAACATTAATTTTTATTTTATTGTGATTATTTATAAAAATTATAAAAAGTGTTAGATAATATAATTGTATCTTTATAATATGTTTTTAGCTAAGTAAAAGGTATTGAATGAATACAATTTTAGAGTGTAACTATGTACTAATTATAATTATAATTATTTTTTCTTATTTTTAAGTTGATATTTTATTAACATTATTTTTTATTTTATTGTGATTATTTATAAAAATTATAAAAAGTGTTAGATAATATAATTGTGTCTTTATAATATGTTTTTAGCTAAGTAAAAGGTATTGAATGAATAAAATTTTACAGTGTAACTATGTTTATCATTATTTTTTCTTCTTTTAAGTTGATATTTTTTTAACATTAATTTTTATTTTATTGTGATTATTTATAAAAATTTATAAAAAGTGTTAGATAATATCATTGTATCTTTATAATATGTTTTTAACTAATATAATATAACTGTATCTTTGTAATATGTTCTTATCTTAAAATGTATGATAATTTTTGGAATGTGATAATTATTTTGAATTTTATTAATAATAATATGTTCTTATCTTAAAATGTATGATAATTTTTGGGATGTGATAATTATTTTGAATTTTATTAATATTGATGTGTTTTAATATGTTCTTATGTATGACAATTTTTGGAATGTGATAATTATTTTGAATTTTATTAATATTAATATGTTCTTATCTTAAAATGTATGATAATTTTTGGGATGTGATAATTATTTTGAATCTTATTAATATTGATGTGTTTTAATATATTCGTATGTATGATAATTTTTGGAATGTGATAATTATTTTGAAGTTTATTAATATTAATATGTTCTTATCTTAAAATGTATGATAATTTTTTGGATGTGATAGTTATTTTGAATTTTATTAATATTGATGTGTTTTGTAATATGTTCTTATCTTAAAATGTATGATAATTTTTGGAATGTGATAATTATTTTGAATTTTATTAATATTAATATGTTCTTATCTTAAAATGTATGATAATTTTTGGGATGTGATAATTATTTTGAATTTTATTAATATTGATGTGTTTTAATATGTTCTTATGTATGATAATTTTTGGAATGTGATAATTATTTTGAATTTTATTAATATTAATATGTTCTTATCTTAAAATGTATGATAATTTTTGGGATGTGATAATTATTTTGAATTTTATTAATATTGATGTGTTTTCGGTTGATATTTTCTTAATATTAATTATATTCTACAATGGATGTTTATCTTTAATAACAACTAATATTTATCACTACTAAAAATATTATTTGAAAGTATGAATATAATTATATTTTCATTATACATTTCTATTTTGGAATATACATTATTATTGAAATATGAGATAATTATCCAAAACTTTATTATTATTGGTGTATTTTCATCTTGAAAGGTGTGTAGTTATTTATAATTTTTCAATTACTATAAATAATAAAAAAACAAAAATAATATATTCAATAAAACGTTTTGGTAAAAAATGGCATTGAGATGGTTGGGTTTTAGAACCACCTAGGAATTTGGGTTTTGAAATAAAATATTATGGAATGATGTATCTATGCTTTTGTTGGAAGAAGTCAACACAATTATATCTTTATAATATGTTTTTATTTATGTATGATATTATTTAATTTTTTTTATAATTGTTATATTTTTTTCTTGAAAGATGAGTAATTAGTTATAATTTTTAAATTATTATAGGAAAAATAAAAATGGAAAGTAATTTCAAACTAAAGTTGATTATTCTATCACTATCTTTTTTGGAATATTTATTTTAAAAGATGTATCCTCTTTTAATTGGGCCATACCAATATAAGTAACTTTATAAAAAACTTATTTTTATTTATTTTCATCTTGAACAATGTGCAACTATTTTTTACTTATTTAACATAATTAAAATAAAAATTTCAAGCTCCTAATTGCTTTATATTAAAGTAAATTCCTTCTCATTTTATTTATGTATTTACAACATACATTATTTCTTTATCTTTACTTTGATTCATTTTTTGACCTTATTTTTAACCTAATAAATTATTGAGCTCCTAATTACTTCATTAATATATACTCTTAACCTCTCTTTACCTTATACTTTATAATAATTTGGAACTAAACCTTGTAACGTTATTAGTATTTAATATTATATAAAAACTCCTAATAACCATTTTATTAATATTTATAACTTATTCTTAACCTCCTTATTAATTTTTGAAGTATTCTTATTATTATTCTTAACAATATAGAACTGTTATTCATACTCCTATAATTCCATGCTCTATTTGTCTCATCTGGGATCAAATAAAAATAGATCTTCTATATTTGATCAAAAAGAATTTGCAATGGAAACAAATCAATGTACGCAATGTAGAATCATGTAGATTGTGCTGTTTATTTATTGCACATAATAGACCCCTGTCTATAAAACTTCAAACAACTTAGCAAAACATCCATTAAAATGAAAATAAATTAACAAAAGATGGTTCGCCTTCTCCAGTTCAAAGGAAACAAAAACAGAGGCTTCAATCCAATGCTAAAACATGGAGGAAAACAGGTGGGTATCAATACCTTATATGCATTCCCTACATTGTAGCCTCTCTTTCTAATTCTGAGTTCAGTGATTCAAATGACATGAAAGGCTTCTATAGTTTAAATGAAGTAGTCGTACTACGCCAACTATTAACTTGTTCTCTAGTGGTCTGAGCTTCAGATTTTGAAGGTTGTTGATCAGCGTGAACAATAGGAACTTCATTCTCAGGTTTCCTCATGAGAAGGCTATGGCGGCTTGGCATATAGAAGGATTGAATTTTAACTTCATTTTGATTGAATTTTAGAAGGATTTTCACATGAAATGTGTTTAGTCTGTACTGTGCAGAGGAATTCCATAGTGGAGGGTCCAATGTACTTTTCATAATGCAAATTTGATTGGAATTTTGATAGAAGTTATACTTTTATTTTTATTTTTATTTTAATTTACAGAAGCTTTAATTCTAGAATTTTTTGGCATATTTTGACAGAATTCAAATGCCTTATTTTATTAAAAAATAATGAATATTTTTCATTTTCATTTTTTTCCATTAGTTGTTTAGTATCATTTTTTTGGAAAAGCAATTATTTATTTTCTAATCTAATTTGTCTAGAATCTTATAGACATTTTTAAGATAGTGGTAACTTTTCTTACCTTTAGCTCCTTAATGGCTTGCTCAATCTGCGTCTCTAGCCTAGCAGCTCTGCAACTGGTTATGCTGAGGAAATCTCTATTCAACCCCATCGACTTCTCATTCACGAGTTGTGGCTACCTTTGCAATGGTGTTAGACACTTTTATTTTCCTTTTTCCTCATAGTTCTTACAGGGTTGGATCAGGTTCTCATGGTGCCTAAATGGAATGGAGGAGGAACATCGGCCACCCCTTCTCTGACATGCAACCCTATCTTCATTTTACCAGGTAACAATGGTTATTTTCATTTATTTGCCCTTATCCTCAATTTCTGCAGTAACCAATTGTAATGTGGAATCTACAACTGAGACTAGAAGTATCTTCCCTAGGCCTAGTGGACTAACCTAGAACAATAGAAAGACAAAGGGACTAATGTTTTCCTTAAAGTAAATAGATAGCAGGACGAATCTTACCTCGAATCTGTCGCATGCTTCACTCCTTCCTTGGCTTGAATGTTCCAATCGTAGCTCTGATTGTTATTATTAGAACCTACGGAGTAGGATAACACAAGCCAACAATGCATGAAATCTATGAAACATCATTGTATCCATTAAAAGCATTATTAAAAAGAATTAAGTATTATAGATAAATTTATATAAATTTATAATTTATTAACAATAAGATAATAATAATGAATTGAAAGAGAAATCATTTATCCTCAGCTGGTCGACTGCCTATCTTGACAACTCACCTAATCATATTCATAGCTCCCACTCCTCTTCTTTGTAAATCAGTCCTATGATGAGTCTTGGTCATGACTCTAACCGTAGACAAATTAAAAATGAAGACAGTGGAATATCCAAATTCAGAATCCCAAAGATCAACATGGTGTTGAAATGTATGAAACCATAACATCATATATAGGAAAACAAAGAACTCTTTGTATTAGTAGAAATGGAGTGAGTTATAACCAAAAATAGGTGTTGATTCTGTAAAAGAGCTCCTCTAAGTTGACTTGTCCTTTCATTGTCACAAAGTGCACTTCTAATCACCCTAATGCATGGAAAGATATCTCTCACATCAAGAACATAAGGGTAGAATCACTCTCCAAAAGGAAACAACAATTAAGTAGGTGTTTTTGGAATGAGGTAAATATATAGGTAAAGGAGGTAGTTCATGAATTCTTATCCTTTTACCAATTTGGGCTTGAGATCCACTCTTGATGGGAGGATGAACTCAAGGGATAAGGGATGAAAACTCTAAGGTATGATAGGATATGATTCGAGACTTTTATCTAAGGTAAATGGTTACAATAGATCCTAGAAGCTTCTGTAAGAGGAAGCTTTAAGATTCTCTCTCTTTTTCCTGGATTTCTAGAATCCACGCTCCCCCAACACTGAGAAACTTGTTGATGATCATCGCAGGTGAAAAGTAGGCCAACATAGTAGTCAACGTTGTCCAGTAAGAGGCTAGGGAGCATTTGTCCTTAAAATGGCTAAAACAAGGTTCTTTTGGGCAGAAACTCAGGGTTTAGAATGAGTCATGCTCAGGGTTTTGTGTGAGAATGATGAAAAGGAGGTCAAAAGATGTTGGTTTTGTAACACCCTCACCCCACATCTACCCAAGTAACCGGCCACCAGGGGTAATTAGGTGACAAAAGGCCATTATAATGAGATTAAACCTCCTAGGTGACCTTAAGGAATTGGAATCAACGGAAACACACCACAACATCAGCAACATAACTCCGAGGAGCCATCCCAACACTTAGGTAACTAGCCCCTGGGTCATGCTACCACTTAAACCAGTAGAGGACCTAAAAGAGGTTCCTAAGAGGGCAACTGCTAGGTCAAGGGAAATGGTGGAGGCTTAGCCCACTGTCACCAAAACTAAGTCTCCATGCTCTTTATGGACTTTTACCGATGGGAGGAGTCTCGGTAGTGTAGGGATCACTTTGTAAAGTATATGTCAATGGATAGGTGAGGAGTGACCCTAAAAACCATTTCCCAAGGATGGAGTGAAAAATTGAACTTGCTTTCTCTTTAAGAAAGGGACTTGGTCCACCAGAGGTAACAGGTGAGGATTGGAGGGTTGAGGGAGAAACAATAGGTTTACAAAGGAGTTTCTCAATCCCTATAATCCTTGGAAACTTGGATTCCCAAGTGGTCTTTGACAAATATTCTTTATTGAGAAGTGGGACCACACTAGGCCAAGTGGACCCAGCTGTTACGTCCCTATAATACTAGTGATTCCCCCATTACTATTGTTGTTGTATTTCTTATTGTTATTGTCGTGCCCCTATTGTCCACATATTGTTATTATTGTGCCCCATAGAATCCCTCTATTGTTATTTTTGTGCCCTTATATTATTATTGTTAGGTCGGCTTGGTTTTATTGTGACCCCTTAGACTCCTATATATAGAAAGGAGGTTTTGTCATTTGAATCATCCTAGAATTGTTCATTTGTGTAATGTAAAGGAGGTTTCCCCCTCGAAGAGGCTGAATTCTAAGGTGTTGATCTATCTTTCTATCTTTTTGTGAGCTAGTTTCATAACAATTGTTATCTAAGCTTTGGATTCTAGGGTTTTTCTGCTCCAAAATGGTCATCGTGGAATTTTCGCTATAACTTTCTTCTGTGACGTTTCAGAAGCTAAAAAGAAAACCCATTGGAGATTGAATCTCACTAAACCTCTCGTCCAAATTTCAGATTTTGTCTCGCTATATTTTCAGCGATATGATGTGAGGAAGTTAGGGTTTTTGCAAGCTCTAGAATTTCATCTAAAGCACGTCATTGTGGAATTTTCTCTATACCTATTTCAATAGGAAGTTTTAAAAGCTAAAAAAAACCCATTTGAGAAGAAATCGGTTCGAACCTTAGTTCTGAATTTCAGATCGTGTCTCACTATATTTCAGAAATATAATGTGAGGAAGTTAGGGTTTTTGTAGACCCTTGAATTACATTCCAAAGAGGGAACCTTGGGAAAAGTGTCATAACTTTCGCTTTGAGCATGAGATTGAATTTTCATAAGAAGTTACAGAAAGAGGATGGACTGTAGTTTTTTTGGGAATCATTTTTAGAACCTAAGGTTCAAATAGTGACCCACATAACGTCATACAATTTCGCTCTACTGAACTAGTCTATACTCAAGTCATCGTGGGAGATTTGGCATAACTCTTCATTGAAGAATCCAATCTTGACCAGACTTGCGAGATTAGAAATATTACTTAAGAGGGTTACAACAAGAAGAAATTTTAGACTTGGGAGATCCAAACTTATCGAGATACATCAGATTCAATATCGAGCTCCTATAAAGTGAAAAAAGGTGTGTAGCGTTTTATAATTTTTTTTTTAAGCTTGGTTTGAAAAATTAGTTTGAAGGAATTCAAAGGGCATAGTGAAGCATTATTATTGGTAATTGATGCCCCGAAGAAAAGAAAATGGAAACATCTAGTAAGCAACCTGAAAGCTCTAGCATGACTCATGAAGAAGAGGAAGAAATGCAACATGATATATCAAAATTACGAGACCAAGTGCAACAAATTTCACTCGCACAAAAATTAACAGAAAATAAGATGGATGGTTTAAATAAAGACATAGAAGCTAAGATGGATGGTTTAAAGAAAGGCATGGAGGCTAAGATGGATGGTTTAAAGAAAGGCGTAGAAGCTAAGATGAATGATATGGAAGCTAAGATGGACAACGTGGAAGCTAAGATGGATGATTTAAAGAAAGACATGGAATATTTGAAGACAGATTTGACAAAGTTTCTATAAGAAATTCTTACTAATGGTGAAAGGGTAGTAAAGGAAACTCATGATGAGAACAAAATAAATGTTAATCATGATTTCATAAACTCTAACGTTGGATCGAAGAACCACCATGTTCCAAAGATCGATATGAGGAAGTTTGATGGCAAGGATCCCGGAACATGGATACTACAGATGGAGCAATTTTCCGATCTCCATAATGTGCAAAACACACAAAGGTATGCATTACAACTCTATATTTGGAACCAAATCAGTTTGTATGGTATTGATGGCTTTGTTATCATAAACAAATTGTCACTTGGGCTATTTTTATGGATGAAATGATAGCACATTATGAGGATACAAAAAGCAACACTTTTTTTAGCCAATTGATAAATCTCAAACAAAAGAGTTCAATGATGGAGCACATTGAGGATTTCCAAAAATTGAATATAAGGGTAAAAGATATTCTAGAGGAGCATAGGATTGATGTGTTCATAGGGAATTTATAAGATAACATCCAACACGAGGTTCGCCTTTGGGAACCATATTCATTGGAGAAGGCATTCAGGTTGGCAAGAAAAATGGAAAGAAAAATTATGGAAACAAGGAAGCCTACCACTCACAATCATAAAGATAAAAGCGTTAATACCCCTAGCCATCCACAACCTACAAGGTTGAAACCACAACAATTGGAAGAACAAAGAGAAAAAGGGCTTTGTTACAATTGTGATAGCAAATACAGTAAAGGTCATAAGTGTGCCGAGAAGAAATTATTTTACATAGATTGTGAAGAGGACAAAGAAAAGGAACAAGAAATGTCAAAAGAAGAGGATATGCATCAGGAACAAACCTTAGAAAAATAAGAAATGAATCCAACCATATCTTGTAATGCATTGGCTGGAATTACCACTCCTCAAACTATCAAGATTTAAGGGCATATCAAGTAGAAAAAGGTAATAGTGTTGATTGATTCGGGAAGTGCCCATAATTTTATTCATTGTAAGATAGCCAAGGAATTGAATTGCTTCCTATATCCAGCACCAGAGTGTCAAGTGATGGTTTCAAGTCGAAGAACAATAAATTTCTCACGAAAGTTCCATAATATCAAGCTATCCATGGGAGAATATGTATTGAATAGCCCAATGCTTTCCATTCCAATGGGTGGTGTTGATGTTGCATTAGGAGTCTAATGGCTACAATCCTTAGGTACAATAGCTTTTAAGTTTCAATAACTTTTCATGAAGTTCTCTTCAAAAGGAAAGGAAGTTGAATTAAGGGGTATCGTCGGGAAAAAAAGAAAGATAATCAACTCTAATGGAATAACAAAAATTCTAAAGTAATAACAATGAGGCATAATTGCACAATTATGTTCACTAGAGGTTCCCACATCGAAATCATCCATTTCTCCAGATCTCCAAAAAGTCTTGGACAATCATTCCAAGGTATTTGAGACTCCCAAAGGCCTCCCACATATTCGTGATCATGATCATACTATTAATTTGATTCCAGGAAGTGTTCCTGCAAACATTAGGCATTAGAGATATCCCTATGTCCAAAAGAGTAAAATTGAACGTATGGTTGCAGAAATGCTAGAGGCTTGTATAATTCAACCTAGTCAAAGTTCTTTCTCTGCTCCAATAGTATTGGTTCACAAGAAGGATGGATCATGGCACATGTGTCCAAATTATTGGGAGCTCAACAAGCTCACTATTAAAGATAAAGATGGATTATTGGATGAATTGCATGGATCAATTTACTTCACCAAGTTGGATATTTGTTTAGGATATCATCAAATCAAAATGAAGACTGAAGACATTTCGAAAACAACATTTCAAACTCATGAGAGTCATTATGAATTTTTGGTCATGCCTTTTGGCCTTACTAATGCACCATCTACATTTCAAGGTTTGATGAATTCCATTTTCAAAACCCTTCCTTAGAAAATTTGTGTTAGTATTTTTTGATGATATACTAATCTACATCAAGTCTTGGAAGGATCGTGTCCAACATGTTGACATGGTGCTCAAACTATTGGAGGAGAAACAATTATATGAAAAAATCTCCAAATGTTTCTTTGGATTACAAGAGGTGGAATATCTGGGTCATATTGTATCTGATGAAGGTTGTTAAAGTTAGGACCCCTAGAAAAAAATTAAAACCATTAAGGAATGGAAAATCCCCCACATCATAAAGCATCTATGAGGATTTCTCGGGTTGATAGGGTATTATCACAAGTTTGTTAAGAATTATGGGAGAATAGTAGCACCTCTAACAACATTATTGAAGAAAGATGCATTTTCATGGATTCCAGAAGCAACAAAGGCCTTTAAACATCTTAAAGAGGCAATGTGCCAAGCACCAGTCTTAGCTACACCAGACTTCAAGAAAACCTTTATTGTGGAATGTGATGCCTCAAGAAATGGGATTGGTTTTGTTTCAATGCAAGAAGAAAGACCCATTTCTTTCGAAAGTCGATCAATCAAAGGAAAGTATTTAGACAAATCTATTTTTGAGAAGGAAATGTTGGAAATACTACATGCACTTAAGAAATGGCGACCCTACCTAATGGGAAGACGCTTCAAGCTAAAAACTAATCATGATAGTCTTAAATACCTTTTAGAACAAAGATTATTTTCAGAAGAGAAACAAAAATGGGTCACAAAGATGTTGGGTTATGACTTTGAGATCATCTACAAAAAAGGGAAGCAAAATGTTGTGGAAAATGCACTCTCAAGAAAGGATGAGGATGTGGAAGCATTTCTTTGCGCCATTTCTATTATCCAACCAGATTGGATAAATGAAGTAAGGGATGAATGGAAGACTGATGAGGAAGTGTGGGCACTCATTCAAAAGATACAACAAGATTCCAATACATTTGATACATTTAGTTGGAAAAATGATTCGTTATGGTACAAGGATTGGTTATACCTATTTAAGAATTCCCAACTCAAACAAAAGATTCTTAGGGAATTGCACACATCTCCCTTAGAAGGGCACTCAGGATTTCTAAAAGCCTACCACAGGGTTAAGAAGGATTTTTTTTTGGATGGCCTTAAATCAGATATTCAAAAGTTTGTGGTGGAATGTTTGGTTTGCCAACAAAATAAAGTTGAAATAATTAAGACCCCAAGGCTATTACAACCTTTATCCATTCCAAGCCAACGTTGGGAGGAGGTTTCAATGGATTTTATCACAGGTTTACCCAAGTCCGAAGGAAAGAGTGTTATCATGGTGGTAATTGATAGAATTACCAAGTATGCACACTTTTGTGCATTATCTCTTCCATTTAAACTGATTACAGTTTCTACTGCATTTATGGAAACAATTCAAAAGCTACATGGAAACCCAAAGATTATTGTAAGTGATAAAGATCCCATTTTCACTAGAAAGTTTTGGACAGAATTATTTTCTTGTCTTGGTACTCAGTTAGCTCATAGCTCATCTTATCATCGTCAATTTGATGGCCAAACTAAGATAGTAAACAAATGTTTGGAAGGATATCTTCGTTGCTTTGTATTTGATATATAGACACAATGGCTCAAATGGTTGCCTTTGGCTAAATGGTGGTATAACACTTCCTTCCATACTGCAACAAAAATGACCCCATTTATGGCACTTCATGGATATCATCCACCATCCATCACATCACATTTAAGAGAAAACTCTAAGGTTCAAGCAGTGGAAGATCACATCGAGCATCAACAACAAGCTCTCCAACTCTTAAAGGATAACCTCACCTTGGCGCAAATTAGAATGAAACAGTAGGCAGATCAACATTGCAGTGAAATAATTTTTTATGTAGGTGATTGGGTATTCTTATAGCTACAACCATATAAACAATATGGCCTCAAGAAAGCTAAGAAGAATAATAAATTATCACCAAAGTATTATGGTCTGTATAAGGTGTTGCAGAATATAAGTACTATGGCATACAAATTGGAGCTTCCTGCAACTTCCCGAGTGCACCCACTTTCCATGTTTCATGCATAAAGAAGGTTATAGGTGACAATCTTCCAGTTCAAACAATGTTTCCAGAACTTGACGAGGAAGGAAAAATCATATTGGAACCTGAAGCAGTGAAAAAAACAAGAACTTGACAACTATGAAATTGATCAATTTTAGAGTATCTCATCAAGTGGAAGAACTTACCCGTTGAAGATTCCACATGGGAGGATGAGAATTTTATATAGAAGCATCTAGAACTACTCAAACATTGAGGACAACACTTTTTTAAAGGAGAGGGGCATGTTAAGTCCCTATAATTCTAGTGATTCCCCCATTACTATTTTCGTTTTATCCCTTATGATTATTTTTGTGCCCCTATTGTCCCCATATTTTTATTATTGTGCCCCATATAATCCCTCTATTGTTATTTTTGTGCCTTTATATTATTATTATTAGGTCGGATTGGTTATATTGTGTAATCATCCAAGAATTGTTCATTTGTGTAATGTAAAGGAGGTTGTCCCGCCGAAGAGGCTAAATTGTAAGGCATTGATCTATATTTTCTATCTTTTTGTGAGCTGGTTTCATAACACCAGCCCAGGTTCGAGGATGGAATATAACAACTAATGATGTTCCTATCCCACACAAGGTGAGGGGAAAGGACCAAACAACAATATTCACTTCAAAAGGTTAATTTGATCCTATATTAAGGTCAAGCCTTAGGGATACCTAGGAAAAAATTGGTCCTAGAGCTAGGGCTTGGGATTCTTGGAGATTCCACTATCAGAATGGCCTCACATTTGGAGGAGAGGGAAGGAACCCACTAGTGTAGTAGCCTAGAGGAGATCAAAATTTTTCGTTGGTCCAATCACTGGGAAAATGATGCCCTAGGTGACCTAATGGGGCTAGACTAAGGAAAAAAGGGAAAATTGGTAAAATGAAGGTTGACATGATCACCCATCTATGGAACTAGTGCCTAATTCACTTGGGGATATGGAGTTAAGGATGGTAATGAGTAAGAACTTGGATTCTTGATCAAAGAGGCCCATAAAGTCAACTTCATCCAATATAGAGAGTAAGAAAAGAAAAGTGACTTTCAATCATTTATACTTTATATAAAATGATGCAAGCTTCTCAAGATAAATAATCCCTAGGACATTTCATTCATATAACATTGGCCCATGCATTTAATAACTAAAATATAGCCCAATTCCACATTACAATAATGCAACAACTAGCCCTAATTTTAGCAGTATGCAACAACTAGAATAACAAAGATAGTAAGCAGTTACAATGTAATAGAGTATATCTAACCAGAAATTCCTTTGCATAACAAAGCTCCAATATAAGGTAAATATCCCAAATCCATACATCAAAATTCGTCCATATCCAAAAAATATCCTTCAAGGAAAAAGTGTGAATATTCTCAAGACTAGAGAGATCCCAAGTCAAGTGATGATACAAATGAATGTATCTAACATCAATATATAGCCTCCTATTGAGTTTGAATTAGCCTATGGGCCCCTAAAGATAAAATAATGTGCAAATAATAACTCCTAATGGTGACAAGCCCACCATACTATCTCATAATCTAAAAATGAGCTTCACAAGGTGCCAAATAATGATGTATGCATGTTGTAGGGCCCTCTAAAGGCTCAATAACATCATGATGTGCCATATTGAGGAAAACATTCCTCAGAATATGATGGACAAGGGGGTGGCCTTTTGTTCTCTAAGTAGTAGACATGTGGTGCTCTCAGTGGGTCTAAGCACATATCAATGACCCCATGGGTCTCCATATGGATCAGAGATGCCTGTAGATCCTCTGCAATGGTCCAAGTGGTGGAATGAATGTTGCCATGACATCGTACAAGTGCTGGAACACCTGAAAAGAGTGTGGGGCTCCTGTGGGGCCCTACTGGGCATAGTGTACCAAACCTATCACCATCGTCATGAAAGTGGATCACTAGTAGTCTCTAGACATCCATGAAGATTGATGGAGTATTGTATGCTACTGTAGAGGCCCATGGCTCTCTATGCACACCCTACATGCATCAATGTGGACCTATGGGGGTCAGGATCCCATATAGGGAAGCCAAAACCAAATGGAAACGACCTGCAATCCAACATAAGATCCAATGCATTCCCGAGGCTTCGAGAACAATCAGTCGCTAAAATAATAAGGTAAAAGATCTTACAAACCATGGATAACAAAGTGAGAACTTCATAATGGCATGCCCTTTCGTAGTGGGCTTTGGCATGTGCTAGTGTCTCCAAGCTCCAGAGGGGGTTAGCCAAGTACCTTATTAGGTGGTTTCATCCCTTAGAGGGGATAATGTGTCCAAGCTACATCCTTCTAATGGTGGTGGCAAGTGATAAATAGGTGAGGTGGGATAGGGAATGAGAGGGGTAGCCCTCGGCCACATAATGGGGCATAGGGGTATCTAGATAAGGGGAAGCCCAGACCTGGGTATGTAATGTATAGGAGCGAGCATTCATGGTACATGAGGTGCCCTAACCTTGATTTTTCCACCCTTCTTTATATTCCTTTTTCCTTTTATAATTATTCTTTAATTAACTACTCAGGGCTCAAAGGGCAAGAGCATGATGTGTATAATATAGCAGTGATTACCCCCTTCTAGGTAAGGTGGTTCATTGCCCTCTAATGGTTGAGACAATCTTCTTGATTTTTGGTAGCATTTGATGTGCTCTAGCCATGAAATTCGGTGGGGAGGTTGGGGCACATGAGATCTCCAATACCCAAAAATGGTTTGGGAAGATTCTAAACAGATAAGGCGATATTAAAATAATTAATATTTTTAATGGAGTTCCTAAGTCTAAACTTAGGGAAAATAAAATATTAATGTGTATTAATATGAATCTATATTAGAATGGCCAAAAGACATGGATCAAGCCATATCTAATCTTAGCCATTGATTAGGGACTTAATCTTAGCTGTTGAGATATCAACAAAAAAAGTATAAGAGGAGGCTTGAGGGGCACTTGGAGAACACACTCAGGGAGACCAGTCAATTCAATTTCCGGAGCTAGGTTCACTGAGAAATTGGACCAGTGGTCTGGAGATTAGTCAGGAGGTAGCAAGTACAGAATAGAGAGATGGGAGATCAGTGTGGAAGAGGCAGACATAGATCCAAAGGAAGCCACACAGAGGAAACAGGGACTATGTAGAGCCAGAAGGGCCTACATCATTAATGCAAAGGTTGCAGGAGTGATGCAAAAGCCTAGAGAGGTTGAGCAAAGCCTTAGTAGGTTGACGTAGAGGTTTTCAGGCTATAGTAGAGGTCAGTAGGGCCTACACTGGGTTTATGAAAATTCTAGAAGTTTGTCTATCTATGGGTAAGCTAGTTTGGCACCCTGTTGTACAAGAAAATTGCAGAATAATAAAATCCTCCCTTGCTGGACCGGTTTTCCCACATTGGGTTTTTCTGGGGACATTAGTACAAAATAACTGTGTCAATGTGTGCATATTTTTGTTTCCGTATTACAATGTGATATCTACATCAGTATTTATTTTAATGTTTGTTCAAGTAATTTCATGAATAACTTATGATGAAATAAGTAGGAAAAGTAAATCAGTTGTTGCAGTGATAGAATTTTCACATGGTATCAGAGCAAGTAATCAGAGGTAGAAAGGAAAAATCAGTTATGGGTCGAGACCATGATGCAAAGGCATCCACCTTAGGGGACTCACACAGATTTTCAGAATACTGCATAAGGGAGATAGATTTCGATTTCTCTATGTTGGCTTCCAAGTTGGAAGAAGAAGTGGCGTGCATGACTAGTGCTACATCATCATAAGTTTGGTATATAGACAGTGGAGCCTCGTGGAATATGATGAGAATTAGGGAGTGTTTCTAAGAATATCGAGAAGAGAAGATGAACTTTCATATCACCATGGGGAACAAGGCAAAGCGTACTCTAGTAGGAAAGGGTACCATATTTTTTCAGACAAAATTGGGAGAACGGTTTCGTGCCACAAATGTGGTGCATGTGCCAAGATTGGGGATAAAATTACTTTTTGTGTCACAACTACAAGGAAAGAGTTATGACGTATACTTCATCAAAGAAAAGGTATACATCAAACACCTGCGCTGGAAAAATAAAGTGCAGATCGGGATCAAAAGTAATCGGTTGTATAGATTACAACTAGAATCTCCAATGGTACTAATAGGCAGTCATGGGGACAAAGACTTGAATGAACTATTGCATAGAAGGATGGTTCACTTGCACCATGGAGCTCTGAGAATTCTAAGGAGCATTGAAATAGGTGTTCCAAATCTAAGTATAGAATGAGATGATGTATGTAGGGGATGCGCTCTAGGAAAGTATACCAAGGCGACATTTCCTAGGAGCAACCACAAGGCCAAGAGTGTACTAGGATTGATACACTCATATATCTACAGACCTATGTCCATAAAAGATCTCAACGGTGCCGAGTATTTCCTTACTTTAATTGATGACCACTCGAGGAAAAATTGGATCTATTTTTTGAAAACCAAGGATGAGGTTTTATGTTGATTCAAGGAGTTCAAGGCTCTAGTGGAGAATCTGACAGGTAAGAAAATAAAAGTCTTGCACTCAGATAATGGTGGAGAATAAGGAGGGCATCAGAAGAGAGTGGATAGCTCCCTACAATCTGGAGAAGAATAGGGTGGCAGAAAGGAAAAACAGGACTATTGTAGAAGTAGCTAGGGCCATGTTGTATGATTAGGATATGCCAAAATTCCTGTGGGTAGAAGCATGCAACAAAACTATCTACGTTTAGAACAGGACTCCTCATCGAGGATTGGGCAAGATTACTCTAAAGAAATTCTTCACTGGGAAGACACTTGAAGTCGATCATTTGAGGATATTTTAGAGTTTGGCATATTGTCGAATACTTGAATAAAAGAGGAAGAAGCTAGATCAGACTGCAAAAAAGGGGTATCTAGCAAGATATAGCGAGAACACTAAGGCATACAGGATCTATCTTCTAGGGAGCATGAAGGTAGTAGTATGACGAGATGTAAAATTCATGGAGGTATGACGAGATGTAAAATTCATGGAGGACATAGATTTCAAAAGATCTCGTGAAATTCCTTCCAAGGAGAACTTAAAAGAGGATCCGTTGGTTATGCCTCTTCAACCAACATAAGTGAAGAATCCTTCCTCAGATCAGAAAGATTCTTAGGATGAGGAAGATAAGCAAATAGAAGCACCTATTGGTAGAGGAAAAACCAACAAGGAACTTAATCAGATTCTGCATGATGTAGAGAACTTCATCAGAGAGCGAAGGAATAGTAAAAGGGAGCGAAAAGAGCGAGATAGGTATCAGGCATTAGTAGCTCACGATGGAGAGCTTGCCAGCTTCAAGGAGGTAGCTCAGCATCAGGTCTGGCTGGATGCAATGGTGGAGGAGTATAACTCCATAATGGTAAATGATGTCTCGGAGGTGGTGTGAAGGCCTCAAGACAGATCTGTGGTAGGTTCAATATGGATCTACAAGATCAAATATGCTGCGGACGATAGTATTGAAAACTACAAGGCTAGGTTTGTGGCTAAGGGGTATGCTCAAAAGGAAGGGATTGACTATGAGGAAACCTTCACCCTAATATTTAGGTATACATCTATTAGGACAATGATATCTCTTGTAGCCCAGATGGGATGGGAGATCCATCAGATGGATGTCAAGACGACATTTCTAAATGGGGTAATAGAAGAAGAAGTATACATTGAACAACTAGAGGGCTTTGAAACTCATGAGAAGAAGTCTCATGTATGCAGACTGAAGAAAGCCTTGCATGGGCTGAAGCGGGCACTAAGAGCATGGTATGGTCGAATAGATGGCTACTTGCAGAAATGGGGTTTTTCAAGAGTGATGTGGATCTGAATCTCCACTATCTGGTCATAGAGAGTGAGCCACTTATCTTAGTATTATATGTGGATGATCTCTTCCTGACAGGATCATCCAGACTCATTGAAGGTTGCAAGAAGAATCTAGCCACAGAGTTCGATATGAAGGATCTAGGATGAATGCACTATTTTCTAGGGTTGGATGTTTGGTAGTAGAAAAGAGAAATCTTCCTTAGGTAAGGAAGGTATGCTACAAAAGTTCTAAAAAGGTTTGGGATGGGAGACTATAGACATATGTATATGCCAATGATCACCAACTGGAACAAGATTGATGCATCATAAGACAAAGATGTCGATCCCACCCTATACCGACAGCTCATAGTGTCCCTGATGTATTTCGTCAATACCAGGCCAGATATTTGCTACACTATCAACAACCTTAGTTAGTTCATGGTGGAACCAAAGAGGGCTCACTGGGTAGCAGCGAAGCACATTCTCAAGTATTTACAGGGAATAGTTGATTATGGGATCTTGTACAACAAGGGGAAGGATATCAGGTTGAGTGGATTTATTGATGCAGATTGGGCAAGAAGTTCAGTTGATTGGAAGAGTACCTCTGGGTACTGTTTCAACATTGGATTAGGAATAACCTCCTGGTGCAGTAGGAAACATAAGTCCATGGCTCTGAGCTCATATGAGGCAGAATATATGGCAGCAAGCACAACTTCATGTGAGGCCATATGGCTTAGAAAACTACTAGTAAACCTATTCAGAAGAAATATGGAGGCAACTAGGATCAGGTGTGATAATCAGAGTTGCATCAAAATCTCTGAGAATCTAGTATTTCATGATAGGTCAAAGCATATTGATATCTAGTGTCACTTTGTCAGAGATTGTGTCCAACATGGAGTTGTACAGTTGAGCTACACTCCTATAAGGGAACAAGTGGTATATATCCTCACCAAGGCCCTTGGAAAGTCAAAATTTGACTACTTCAGAGAAAAGATGGGGATGGTAAAGAACCCTTTTCAGAAGTAGTGTGTTAGCAGCACAAATGAAGAGGGAGTTCCAGTGTAGATGCAGTATTGGGAGAAAGGACCAAAAATAGCACAGATGCAGAGGGAGTTGCAGTGCAAATGTAGTGTTTGGAGGAAGGACTAATAGAAATACAGAGGCAGAGGAAGGTGCAGTGCAGATGCAGTGTTGGGAGAATGGACCAACAGCAGAACGGATGTAGAGGGAGTTGTCATACAGATGCAATATTGGAAATGGCAGAACCATGGGTATTATTTGTGTAGAGGATGTTGGGTAGGGAGGCCTAGCATCTGCAAAGGTACGGATGCCAGATGATCAGAGTAATACTCAGTGAGGAGTATTGCTAGAGCATAATCCTCACTAAGAGGGAGTGTTGATTTGGGGTAGCATCGGATGTGCTCTAGCCACGAAATTTGGTGGAGAGGTTGTGGCACATGAGATCTCCAATACCCAAAAGGTTTGGGTAGATTCTAAAGAAATCAAGAGATATTAAAATAATTAATATTTTTAATGGAGTCCTCATGTCTAAACTTAGGGAAAATAAAATATTAATGTGTATTATTATGAATCTGTGTTAGAATGGTCCAAAAGACATGGATCAATCCATATCTAATATTAGCCATTGATTAGGGACTTAATCTTGATTGTTGAGATGTCAACAGAAAATGTATAAGAGGAGGCTTGAGGGGCACTTGGAGAACACATTGAGGGAGACCAATCAGCTCAATTTCTGGAGTGGGGTTTGCTGAGAAATTGAACGAATGGTCTGGTGAGCAATCAAGAGGCAGCAAGTACAGAACAGAGAGATGGAAGATCACTGTGGAATAGGTAGACGCAAAGCCAAAGGAAGCCATGCAGAGGCAATAGGGGCTGCGCAGAGGTAGAAGGGCTTGCGTAATCCACGTAGAGGCTGCAGGAGTGACGTAGAAGCCCAGAGAGGCTGTTCAGAGCCTTAGTAGGCTGACGCAGAGGTTTTCAGGCTGATGTAGAGGTTTTCAAGTTGTAGCAGAGGTCAGTTGGGCCTACACTGGGTTTAGGAAAGTGCTGGAAGTTTGTTTATCTATGGGTAACCCGATTTGGCATCCTGTTGAACAAGAAAATTGTTGAATAATAAAATCCTCCCTTGCTACACTAGTTTTCCCACATTGGGTTTTTCCGGGGACATTAGTCCAAAATAACTGTGTCAATGTGTGCATATTTTTGTTTCTGTATTACGATGTGATATTTGCATCAGTATTTATTTTAATGTTTGCTGAAATAATTTCATGAATAACTTATGATGAAATACGTAGGAAAAGTAAATCAGTTGCTGCAGTGGTAGAATTTTCACAAAGCTTGGGTTATTGAATGATAAATGAGGCTCATCTAGGGCCTATGGAACTAGGCTGATGGCCATGGATTTTGTTAGAACTCATGTGTTGGTTTTTTTCCACGTGCTAATTATTTTTGTCTGGGCCATATTTTGCATTTTGTGGTACAATTTCCTATTAAATGTGGCCAATTATGCTTTTTATTCCTTTTTTAGTTTCTTCAATCTTTGGGGCATTATTCTAGGCCTGACCCAAGGTGGGGGCAAGGGGATGGGGAAGCTAGCCCTATGTGGACCTAGAATGGAAATGTGGACCCAGTTGGGAGAAATGATGAATGGGGTATAGTGAGTAGAAATGGAGTAATATGTGCAGGCAGAGGAGTGGAACCACGCACCCAAAGTCAGGGTTTACCAAGTAACACCACCCTAAAACCTAATGGTCAATAAAGGATATCCCACGGAACTAAGATCCAAGGGTAACAACTAAAAGAGATCAAGGAGACAAGAGTACAAACTAAACCCACTCTTTTCTCCAAATCCCCCTATCAATCCATACCCAAAAGTATCCATGTTATGTAAACCCAATACTCAACTATCAACTGACAAGAAATACCTCTAGATTCGGGAGGCCTTCCTTCAAACATACGATCAATACAGGTGGGTGAGAAACCACATGGGTATCTTACATGGAATAGAAGTGGCACAACAAGCTATTAGGAGGCATCAAGGGGCTGTCGACTGAGGGTCATGATGGAGACAAAATTCTCCTAGGGATATCACCCAAAAAGTGGTGGGTAACATCTCGCTCCAACTGGGATGTGATCTATCGAAGAAATGGACGAGGCTACTCGAAAGGGAGGTCATGAGAACTCAATCAATATCTTGGTCATCGTAGACCTGTTATCTATGTTGGAAATACTGATTGGGGGTGAATCAATATTCCTTTCAATTAGTATTATTATTAATATTTCAGAGCATTAGTTAATCTTCAATTATTATCAACGTTTGTACAATGATAGAAATAAACAAAAGGAACACAAATTCACACAGTTTTTAAGGTGAAAACCCCCTCCGAGGAAAAAACCACTTGAACGCTTTTCTAATAATTCTTTAATCTTCAACTCCAATTGAAAAGAAATCTCCAACTTCCTAGAATCTAGAAAATCATTCTTCTCCAACTCCCACTAGATGGAAGCTCCAATGCCCAAGATTCTTTTGTAGTCAACTAAATGGATGCCCCAACACCCAATGATCTACAATTCCCCCTAGTAAAACCCTACCACCTTGAATTTTTCACAATCTTGAACTTGTTGGTGACTTCATGTACTAGCCTAGCACCACCCTACCACCCTATAGAAGAATAAAAGAAGAATGGACTCCCATACCAGGGAAAATGGTCCACTTTACAATGTTATATAATGATGTAGAAGAAGAAGACACACTAGACCATAACCCCAACTATGAAAAAACCACCTAATGATGATCCTAGACCTCCTGACACTGCCTCTTCAACTCTTGGTAGATAGGCACTTGTACAACTTTTACAATGATGCTTTTACAATGACTCTGTAAAATGATACTTTTAAAATGACTGTATGCAGTGTTTCCCACTTGAAGACTTCATGTGGTGAAATTCTTGCTGATTTTTTGCACCTTGATTGCTGCTCTTGTCATGTAGCTACCCTTTCTCACTCTTTAGAACATTATATTATGCATTGATTCTTCTCTTGATGAATACATAATACCTGCAAAAAGTCTTCAAGGAAATACCCATGACATGATAATAGCGAAACTTACATCATCCTGTAGAGCATATGTCTGTGCTAAACAAAGACAACAAATTAGAATAAAAAGAACATAAAGCAATTAAGATATGAACATGAATGTCTAGAATATACTTACCTAGATTTTACTTGTGATGCATCATTTTTCCGCACCTTGTTCTTTGCTACCCTAGAAAGGTCGGTCCTTTGTAGCCCTTGACAACACTTGATCTAGTTTTTTTTTCTTGCCTTCTAGGAGCACGATATTGAATCTGATGTATCTCTGTGATTTCAGATCCCCAATATGTGATGTTCAATTTTATAGTAGCCCTATGAGTCTTCTTTCCAATGCCACAGGTCTAACCCAATTTGGATTCTTTAAGGCAAAGTTATGCCCAATTTTGCACAATGACCTAATTATGGAATTGTTCAGTAGAGCTAACTTGTACGACATGACACGTGTCACTATTTCCTCCTTCAACTCTGAAATTGATACACATAAAACTACACTCCGTGCACTCTTTGTCACTTTTTACAGAATTCCAATTCTCTTTTCAGAGAGAGAGTTATGACGATTTTCCCAACGTCACCTCTTTGAGATTAAATTTGGGATCCTGTAAAAACCCTAACTTCCATAGATCATATCTTCGAAAATATAGTGAACCAAGATCTGAAATTTTTTCATGATGTTCATCAGGATTGCAGCTCAAATTGATTTTTATTTCAGCATGTAATACTTTGTAGAAATAACGTTATAGTGAAAATACCACAATCACTACTTTTGGAGGATATATGATATTTCTTTTTATAGAGTTGAGATGGGCTTCTATAGAGAATGTTGGAGGGATTTTAGGAGCTTAAAAAATTATTAATTACTGACTAGTCAATGAAAAAATTCAATGATAAATTCCATGCCGCAACCCCATGGGGTTTTAGCCCACTAATTGGGGTTACTAACTTCAATCTTGAATAACTTACAAACCATGAGGAATTACAAGGAGAGCTATATACCGATAGAAAGATATTTTTGAGTAGAGTATTCCTATAATGGTTATGAGACAAGAAATCATGAATGATGATGCCCAATGTGCCATGGAAGTTCAGGGTCATCCTTGGTGCTGCTTGGGTTGACATCAATGACAACCTCAGATCATCTTTAGATCAACAATCTGTACATGTCAAAGATCAAGGCCATGGGGCAACATAATTTTCACGATGTATTATGATCACCCATGCTTAATATTAGCCCATAAACCAACAAGAAATGAGAGATGCATTTTTTTTTTAAAATGCAATCTAATCTATAATGAGAAACATCATATGTGGTTAGTTTTAAGGAAAAAATCATCTTGCAATGCATCCTACCCTAACATGGATATGATAATTCTAATGATAAGTGTGTTCATAAAACCAATGCAACCAACATATTATCTTATCAAAATACATATGTTTTCCAGTAAGAATACTCATGAAACTAAACCCAAAACGAATGCAGACATATTAGAAGGGGGGTGAAGTGGGTGGGAGGTGGGAAAACATGATCTCCATTCTAGGTAAAAGGAAACCCTAGGAGAATGAGAATAGGTCAATCAAAAAGTGTGGGGGTTTCCCTCTAAGTACACAATGGTGGAATAAAAGATCACTCTCAAGAAGTCCCTATCACAATCATCATTTACAATCATATGCTTTGTAGATGTTGTTATCACTCAGGTTGTCCCTAGGCTCCTATTAGGGATACGGCCAAGGTAACCACAAACCAATCTTCTGATTGCAGGTTCTAGCCCACCTGCAATCGGAGAGGGCTCTCTCCTTTAGATTCAACCTCAGTTGATCTGGATTCAACCTTAGTTGATGATTTTAGGCTAGCTTTCTGACTTCAAGGGAATGTTGACTGTGATTGGGAGGAAGGTAGGATTCTCGAGTAAAGAGGCACAGTAAGGTGTTATAATTCCTGAACCATTGGGCATGGAGTCACAGATTGAGGCATACGAGCGTTTTCTTGGTCACAAGAGGTGGGATAGCCACGCAGGATACAACATTCAAGCTGTTGAAAGTATGGAATGAACATCAGGGATGAAAGGCAAAAGAGAATCATTTCATCATGCTGGCAACGGGGAGAAATGGATGAGTGGGATCCCAGAGAAGTTAAGAATTCCAAAGACATGCACCCATATACAGACGAAACAGGATAAACTAGAGCAGTTAAGAATTCTAGCTCATGACCGTTTCAGAAGAAAACATCGAAAAGTGCAGAAATTGAACTTAAGGTGTACTTAAACAAATCTTAAGCTATTCTTTTTTCCTGCAACTTAGAATGGCGTGAAAATGATAAAAACATAAAATAAACAGGGAGGAAGAACACTTATTGGATCATGCAGAGACACAAGAATTCCGTAATCATTCCTTGGCCCAGAGAAAACAGCAAGTTGTTTCACAATCCATGCTTTCAACAATCTTTGATTAAGCAAAATATGACAGTTACAGTGCGAGTCTTTACTCAGAGAAAATTGCTGGAAAGCAACTGAACAACAACTACTACTACCAACCAACCAACCCTTTACAATATCCCTTCGGGTGGTATTTATAAACAAAATATCAGGAAGACATCATTACAAATGACCGTGACGGGTCTGCTTAGAACTCTTCAAAATCTAAATGCTTGCTGGAAATAAATGCAAGTAAATCTTTTTTGGCTGTGCTGGGGGCAACTGAATCGGAACAGGTGACACGGTGGCCCTTGGGGACCAAATGCGTTGCTGCTGAAGTGAATGTGCTTTGGGGCTACAGTTCGGCCTTGGTGTGAATTGAATGTGCAATTATTATGATTTGAGAGCTCCAGGTGACTTTGCTCTCTTCTTGTGAATCTGCTGAAAGATATTCAATTTTTCTTGCTTTGGGCCGCTGCTCAAGATATTCTCTGATACACTTTGCCGCTACATTGATGATTTCCGCCGTCGACTGATACTCTTTGACACGCTTGAAGCCTGCTGATTTGATCTGATACATTTTGAACTCTGTGAATGATCTACTGTTGTCTTTAAACCGGATCCTTTGGCACGTTTGGGCGATTTCGGGCTTTTTCGGTGCGCAGTGGGCTCGGCAATAAGAAGATTCCCTGAAGATTCCTCGAAATGGCCTATTTCCCATAGCGATGCGCGAATCGAAAATAGGCCATTTGAGGACGGGAGACTTCGGCATGAGTTAGGATATTCTGGGTCGAGGGGAGCAGCTGCATCTTCGGTAATGAGCCTAGCAGATGATCCTCCTGTCTTTCCCTTGGATACCAGATCACACAGAATCCTCAGGTCCTCAGGCAACAATGTTCCCTCCTGAATATGGGCATGTGAGCTCAGGCATGATTCCAGGCTCTTTGGGATGGAAGGATCAGTTACATCATCGGTAATGACCCTAGCTGTTGATCCTTCTGTCTTTCCCTTGGAACCCAGATCATACTCAAACTGTAATTCAGGAGACAACACTATTTCCCATTGAACTGGAGGAGGAAGATTTTGAAAAAACGCTTGAGGGTTGCAAAAATTATAAGCCTGAATTTGAGCTCCCAAGATTTCAATTTCATCCTCATATTTTTGCACAACAAACTCAAGGAACAATTTATTTCGGCCGCCAGGTATTGTTGACAATACCTTTCTGAAGAATCTATCATCCAGCTCAAATTCTAATAAACCTTCTCTACATTTTTCTAAAGCTTCTTCTATCGGAAGTTCTTCCCAAGATTCGGTCATTCTCTTTTGTTGTTAATACACGGGGCACTTGGCTGTAACATTTGGTTCGTTCCTCAGTGGAGCCTTTGATTGAAATTGAAGTGGAGTCGCCAGGTGGATGTCTGGATTTTGAAGTGCCTAATCTTTGTCCACCGCCGAAGATTAGAACTAAACATGACAAGCTTTCAAAAATAGGAGCACTTCCTCCATTGGGGTTTAAAGATGAACCGTGCGCTTGAATCCCCAATGGCGCGTGCAGATACAGGTCGACCGAGACTTTTACAAGTCGGTTTCTTCCACTGTAGAGCTGTAGATTGATTGCATTGATTTATCTAAGGAGGTCCGTAGTGGAGTCGCCATTATGTTATCACTCAAGTTGTCCCTCGGCTCCTATTATGGATACGGCCGAGGTAACCACAAACCAATCTTCTGATTGCAGGTTCTAGCCCACCTGCAATTGGAGAGGGCTCTCTCCTTTAGATTCAACCTCAGTTGATCTGGATTCAACCTTAGTTGATGATTTTAGCCTAGCTTTCTGACTTCAAGGGAATGTTGACTGTGATTGGGAGGAAGGTAGGATTCTCGAGTAAAGAGGCACAGTAAGGTGTTATAAGTCCTGAACCATTGGGCATGGAGTCACAGATTGAGGCATGCGAGCATTTTCTTGGTCACAAGGGGATACGGAGCGGGATAGCCACGCAAGATACAACATTCAAACTGCTGAAAGTACGGAATGAACATCCGGGATGAAAGGCAAAAGAGAATAATTTCATCATGCTGGCAGAGGGGAGAAATGGATGAGTGGAATCTCAGAGCAGTTAAGAATTCCAAAGACATGCACCCATATATGGACGAAACAGGGTAAACTAGAGCAGTTAAGAATTCTAGCTCATGACCGTTTCAGAAGAAAACATCGAAAAGTGTAGAAACTGAACTTAAGGTGTACTTAAACAAATCTTAAGCTATTCGTTTTTCCTGCAGTTGAGAATGGCATGAAAATGATAAAAACATAAAATAAACAGGGAGGAAGAACACTTATTGGATCATGCAGAGACACAGGAATTCCGTAATCATTCCTTGGCCCAGAGAAAACAGCAAGTTGTTTCGTAATCCATGCTTTCAACAATCTTTGATTAAGCAAAATATGACAGTTACAGTGCGAGTCTTTACTTAGAGAAAATTGCTGGAAAGAAACTGACCAACAACTACTACTACCAACCAACCAACCCTTTACAATATCGCTTCGGGTGGTATTTATAAACAAAATATCAGGAAGACATCATTACAAATGACCATGACAGGTCTGCTTAGAATTCTTCAAACTCTAAATGCTGCTAGAAATAAATGCAAGTAAATATTTTTGGTTGCGCTGGGGGCAGCTGAATCCGAACAGGTGACGAGGTGGCCCTTGGGGACCAGATGCGTTGCTGCTGAAGTGAATGTGCTTTGGGGATGCAGTTCGGCCTTGGTGCGAATTGAATGTGCAATTATTATGATTTGAGAGCTTTAAGTGATTTTGCTCTCTTCCTATGAATGTGCTGAAAGATATTCAATTTCTCTTACTTTGGGCCGCTGCTCAAGATATTCTCTGATACACTTTGCCGCTACATTGATGATTTCCGCCATCGACTAATACTCTTTGACACGCTTGAAGCCTGCTGATTTGATCTGATACACTTTGAACTCTGTGAATGATTTGTTGTTGTCTTTAAACCGGATCCTTTGGCACGTTTGGGCAATTTCGGGCTTTTTTGGCGCGCAGTGGGCTCGGCAATCCGAAGATTCCCTGAAGATTCCTCGAAATGGCCTATTTCCCGTAGCGATGCGCGAATAGCACTTTGCGCTATTCGCGCATCAAAAATTGCCTTTGTTTCTTGATCTGGAGCTCCGAAGTGCGACTTTTCTTCTCGCGCGAAGCTTTTTCGGCTTTTATGGCTGCTGACATAAGCACTGTGTCGGTTGTACGGCGGATGACGTCATTAGTGGGGTCCCTGGTATGACGTGGTGGGGTATTGGTGGAATGTTGGTGAAGAGACTCCGATGCGATATAGCGATATCGTGTCAGCGGGAAAGAGGGGGATCATTAGGTTGGGCGTATGGTGCTTGCGATCGCCGATACGCGATATCGCGATATGCATCGGGGGAGACAGAGGGGTAAACAAATTGGACACTCGGCGCTTGCGATCACTGAGCATCAATTTCGCTATATTGCATCATTGGGGAATGGATGGGCAAGGTTTTGCGCGAAAGTGAGACGGCGAAGTTGCGGTGCAAAAACGGCTTTGAGGGGGAAAGAGGTAAGCAAGTGGGTGCGGAGGGCCTTTGAAGTTTCGGAAGGGGTCCGACTACTTCGAGGGAGTTTTATACTTAGGAAGGAGTCCATAGTATGTGGAAGGTGGTTCCAGAGGTTGGGTTCTTACTTAGTTTCTAATAAACTAAGCAATTCCTGGGGCTTGTTATGGTTATTTTTCAACCAGGGGGGAATATTACATAGGGGAATTTACTTAATATTAATACGGGGACGGGAAACATAGGGAGCTATATAATAATGTTAGGGGTTAATGTGGAGGTGGTAAGAAAGTGCTAAATTTCGGGGAACTTAGGCTGTTGCAGGGGGAAGGACCATACTTCGAGAGAAGATATGGAACAACTTTGAGCAAAGAAGATCTTTACTCAACCAGAGTGATGATGATGATGAACTAAAGAGGTGTCAAGCAGAGCTTGACCTCTTTTAGGGGATGTTAGTTAATGATTGAGGGAAAGCAGAGAAGGGGAGTTAGTTATACCTCACTTGAGCCTTTTGCTTACAAATCTTTGCTGATTATGTTCTGCATGATCTGATACCTGCAAACTTGGAACTTTTCAGCAATTCAACAGCCTCAGAACTACCTACCCAGCCTACTTCCTAGCATTTTTTCTTCTTTTGCTTCGGGGTGCACTTAGACTTGCAAACCCATCATACATTTTTCTTTTGATGTTTCCTATCTACATAATACCCTTATTTCTCCAGAGCCCAGATTAAACTGTTGGACTCTTCTGTTTCTCTACCTATCTAAGAGTCTGCCAAGATTAAACTGTTTGGACAGACTTACAATCTCTATATTCTAAAACATGAAATTTAAACCTAGGGAGACCAAGATTAAACTATTTGGACCTCCCTTTAACTAAAAGTAGCGATACCAGGAAAACTTTTACAAAATTTGAAAGCAATTGAATGAATCTTGAAGAAGCCTTCTTCATTTGGAGACTGTTTGAGCAAATATGGAGCATTGCAGCAAGCAAAGTACAACATATTTGGCCTGTGAAATTCCAATCATGAAAAATGAGTACCTGCTGCAGCAGGAGCTAACACTACCTACCCTTCGTGAAACACTGCTTTGTCTCGAGCAGTTTGCTCCATGTCTCCCTTCTCAACCTCTTCAGACGCCCATTCAGATTTATCACACATCGTCCGAAGGGAATCTAGGGAACATCTCGTAGACGCAGCCTATCGACATCTCTGTTAAGCCAGGGATTGTCGAGAACATTTATATAAGATTCACCTGCACTCCTGAGGAGATTCAGATTTACATCGCACTCTTCCGCGAATTTCGCGATGTCTTTGCATGGTCCTACAAAGAAATGCCCGGTATTGATACATCCATAGTAGTGCACGAGATACCGACGTATCCCGGGGCCAAACTTGTTCGTCAACGTTTGCGTCCCATGCACCCCCGTAAGGTGGCAGCTATCAAAGCAGAGGTGGAAAAGCTTCTTAAAGCTGGATTCATTTATCCCATCCCACTGACAGATTGGGTCTCAAATATTGTCCCTGTTGATAAAAAACAAGGTACCATTCACATCTGTGTCGATTACCGCGACATTAATAGAGCTTGCCCAAAAGAAAACTACCCCACGCCATTCATTGATCAACTCTTTGACGAGTGTGCGGGCAGCGAAATATATTCTTTCATGGACGGCTTCTCTGGTTACAACCAGATTAATATCGCCCCGGCTGATCAACACAAGACGACCTTCATCTGTCCGTGGGGCACTTTTGCTTACAAAAAACTCCCCTTCGATCTTAAGAATGCCGGTGCTACCTTTCAGCGTTCGAAGTCTTATGCCTTCCACGATATCAGGCACATCGTACAGCCTTATCTGGATGACCTTCCCGCTCATTTAGCTAAGCGCACGGACTGCCCATCGCATCTTCGTGAGATTTTTCTTCGTTGTCGACACTATAATATCCGATTAAATCCGCATAAATGTGTCTTCTGCGTCGTCTGGTCGACTTCTCGGGTTTATCGTCTCCCGAGAGGGCATCCGTTTGGATCCCCTTAAAGTCGAGGCAATTGTGAATCTTCCTCCTCCTGCTACTTTACGGCAACTGCAGAGCTTGCAGGGAAAAGATAATTTTCTCAGACGGTTCATCCCAAACTATGCCGAAGTGGCAAAGGGTTTTACCCGGTTACTTAAGCGTGACACCCCATTCCGATGGGATGCCATAGCCGAGGAGTCTTTTTCTCATCTCAAAACTCTCCTAGTTTCTGCCCCTTTGTTGCAGCCTCCAAATTATCATCGTGACTATACACTATATTTGGCCGCGGCCGATACCACTATCGGTATGGTTTTGTTCCAAGATGACGATGATGGCACCGAACACGTCATTTATTATCTTAGTCGCAACTTACTGGATACGGAGACTCGATATGCATACGTCGAGAAGTTGGCCCTCGCTGTTGTCTGCACCGTCCAACGTTTCTGTCACTACATTTTGTTGTGTACTACGACAATGATTTCAGATTGCAACCCCATGACCTACATCCTTTCACGACAATTGCTGGGGGGCAAATACTCAAAGTGGATCATAATCCTCCAAGAGTTTGACTTGGAATTTACTGCGGCCAAGTCCACGAAATCACTTGTCTTTGCTGAACTTTTGTGTTCCTTGCCATCCGCCGCTACTTCCTCGCAGATAGAGGAGTCTATTCCAGATGAAACTCTTTTCCTTATCAGCACCCTCGATCCTTGGTATGGGGACATCATTGTCTACTTGCAGACGTCCTCCTTCCACCCCGAGACCTTGAAAGACACTCGTCGATGGATTCGTCACCAAGCCCAACCATATCGCATAGTTGGGGACACCCTGTACTGCCTTGGTGTTGATTCGGTTCTTCGCCGATGCTTAACCTTCGAAGAAGCTGAAAGAGTTCTAAATGACTGCCACTCCGGTGCTTGTGGCGGTCACATGTTTGGATATGCCACTGCACATAAGATCCTCCGTGTTGGCTACTTCTGGCGTTCCATTTTCAAGGACTGCATTCTTGTCGTCCGTTCTTGTCACGAATTTCAGATTTACCAACGGAAGATGCGTGCGCCCACTGCCCCGCTGCACCCCGTTGTGACCGTAGGCCCCTTTGCCAAATGGGGCATCGATTATGTGACATGTAACCCTCGCTCGGCCGGGGGGCATGGTTACATCATCGTTGTTGTAGATTACTTTACAAAATGGGCCGAGGCGATGCCCACATTGTCGGAAGACGGTCATACCGCAACGCAGTTTCTGTTTAACCATGTTATTTCCCGGTTCGGGGTTCCACAAGCCATTGTCACCGATCACGGAAAAGATTTCCGTAATCATATGATGGCCGAGTTGACAACCCTACTAGGACTTAGGCATGATAGTTCGACTCCGTACTATCCTCAGGAAAATGGTCAAGTGGAAGCCATGAACAAGGTCTTGGTCACGATGCTTCAAAGAACTGTTGGCATGCACAAGTCCAGTTGGCATTTGATGTTGTTCTCCACTTTATGGGCCTACCGGACCTCCGTGAAGGACGCCACCGGTTTCACCCCTTTTCAGTTAGTATATGGACTGGAGGCAACCCTTCCCATTGAGTGTGAGATTCCTTCACTCAAATTAGCCGTCGAGTTACTCCCCGATACTACTCTTGTAGAAGAGTGGCTTCTTTACTTGGAACGACTAGATGAGACACATCGTCTAGCCTCCCTAGCTATCGAAGCTCAAAAGAAGCGAGTGAAAACTCACTTCGATAACACTGTTAACCCCCGCTCTTTCATTGAGGGAGATCTAGTATTGCTCTACGATCAAGCTAACGATAAGCTGGGGGCAGGAAAACTCGAGCCAATGTGGCAAGGGCCGTATATTGTGAAAAGCGTTTTACAAAAAGGTGCCTATGAGCTGATAGATTATGAAGGTAATCCCTTGGATAGGCCCCGCAATGGGCTATATCTTAAGAAATATTATGCCTGAGTCCAGGCGCTCTCTATTTTATTTTGTACATGCTTATGCTTTTTAACAATGTGTTGTGTGTGTGCGTGTTTATTTAATTTTTATCTCAGTGTGTCGGCATGATCACCGCTTATTGTGTCTTTTGCTTCTTGAACAGATGTCTGGATCACCTTACGTTGGTTTCGCTGATGGTGCTTCCCGCAGTACTCGCAATCTGTCATCTGCGGCATGGGTGATCTACGATCCCCATGGTGAGTTAGTAGATACTCAAGGAGTGTGTCTGGGTTGTACAACGAACAATGTGGCTGAATATAGTGCTGTAATTGAATTATTAGCCGAGGCGATTAACCTTGGAATCCACTCATTGGTTGTAAACCTAGATTCACAACTTGTAGTCCACGAGCTCAACAGACGATATTCCGTCATAGATCATCGTATTTTAAGGTTGTATTTACGTGTTAAGTTATTGGAAAGATATTTTGATTACATTACTTATCATCACATTCCAAGGAGACTTAATACAGTAACCGATGCATTGGCTAATTATGTATTGGACAGGAATTTGCATAATATGTAAATCAACAAAATACAGGAAGCATAAGACACAATAAAAACACCTTGTATATATATATATATATATATATATATAGATATCGTGTGGCGCACTGAGGCACTCAAAAAATAGAATGTACATGTTTGGATAGAGTTTGTGTTCTCGGTAGATCTGAGACACATGTCTCTCAAAAAATATATATGCAAAAAATAAAGTCTAGAAGCCTAAGCACGGTGGTGCTCATGATAACACATCACCACCTGCACCAATCGTCTTAGCAGACGGTGGACGCAGGTCGGCACCCCTACTGTATGCCTCTGGTAAGCAAGAGGAACATCTGCCAATCTAGCATAACTAGGAATCCCTTGGGCAAGCCCCTCGAGATTGTGAATCAAGTCCTCCCCCACTGCCGGTGGGTCGGCTGCGGGTTGGCCTCTTCGCGCTGTAGGGGATAGCCCGGTTGGTCGCTCTGGGCCTACATCTGCACATAGATATAATCATCATTAGAACAGGCATGTATCGAAAAAGACAAAAAAAATAGAAAACATCAAAACCAAGGAGTGCATACCTAGCTCCTCGTCCCATTCCTCCCCCTCTGGTAGTGGAAGGTCTGGGTCTCCCATTAAACTGGTCCCTGCGTACGGCCAATCCTGGATCATGATGAACTGCCGTCGGAGCCATATGAAGAACTCAGGATGCCATGACATCTCCTAGCCTCCTCCTCCCCTGGGCATCAGGGCTGCCTAGCGAGCCATTCTAGGCTCTTGTGGCAATGGATCTGCCACCACAGCTCTCTAAATCTGGAACAGTGGTATTCGTTCCAGGAAGAACGATACCACGATGGAGCCGTATGCAAACTGTTTCATCTCATCTCGCTTGCAATTAGTGAGATGCCTTTTAATGTTAGTAGTCACCGTGATAGCCCAGTTAAAAATGGTCGGACTGAGGCATTCAGTCACAAGGATCAAGTGGTTCTTGTTGGCCTCATGGGGCACTTGTACCCCAGCTGCACGTGTGATGGTGAAAAGGATGGCTTTCAGTGTCAAATCCCGGATGGTGGTGATCAACTCCTTTGCACTCTCCTGCCGAAATTGTGCTTCAGGGTACACTCGAGCTTTCACTTCACCAACCCTCTCCCCAGAAGGTCTACTACCTGTTAGGATAGGAACCACCCCTCTCCGCGACAATCCCGTAATGAAATACACATCGGAGACCTCGAGCTCCAGGGTCTGATTCTATAGAAAGAACACTTAGTTGTCTACGTCCCAAGCATCAATGATAAACTGCAGCAACTCAGGTTGCGCCCGCATGGATAATGTAAGGAAGAATTTCTTAAGGCCGTAGTCCCTCAGGGCGTTCATGCACCCTTCGTCCTCAATGGCTGAGGCATCAATAATGTCATGTTCTTGCTCTTTCCATACTACCACCATTTTGACTAGTTTCCTGCACCCACAAGGACAAAATTGCCTTCATTAGAACATTAGATAAATACTAAACCAGAAAAAATTTATTTTAAACGGGCAAAAACATGGGAAAAATTGGTTCGCGCGGTTAGCGCGACTGTTCTTAAAACAGTCGCGCTAATGGCGCGGCTCCTTTGGGTTTTTCACCCCATTAGCGTGGGTCCGCGCTGGATACCCGCACCAATGGGGCGAAGCCCTAATTTTGCAATTCCCCCTTGCTGGGGCCCAATCAGGAACTAAATGAATTAAAATGGCATAAAAATGGAGCTAAGGGAAGCGCCTCTTACCTCGAACCGACGAGGTCACGAATGGTTGCCTGGATTGATCACAATTGCCACCTGAAGTTTGCCTCCCAAATGGACTCTTTTCACTCTTTAAGAGGTAAAATGGTAAAAGTAATTGTAATTTTACATTTTCACCCTATTTATAAGCTTTTTAACTCATTTTTGGTTTAAAAAGGTTATTTTGGAATATTTTAATGTACTTTTGGTCGAAAATGGGTTTTACGTTTACTTCTTGTGCAGCAACAGGTCTCTTGCATAGCTTCGATGGTGAAACAAGTTGTATTTTATACTTTTTCAGACTCGGTAAATACATGAAAAAGTCAATATGGAGTTATCTTTTAGCTCTTTCCTGACTCGCTAAACGTGAAAATATTGTCGAGTTATTCCTCTTGAATCATTAAAAGTAAATAAGAGGCGGTTGTTCTTAAACTCTTTTTCCTGACCGTATAAAACATGAAAAGATTGTCGGACCCTTGTCGTTTCAGGTTCGTTAATGGAAACGAAACGATGTGATATCAATCACTTTTTTACTTTTTCGGATCGATGTCACTACTTACGAAAAGTACTGCTCGGTCGTAATGATCGGGTGGTTCTTTCGAGCACAGTTTTATACTTTTTCGGGCTCGAGAGACACAACTCTACGAAGAAAGACACCCCTGGAGTTTTCTTTTCGTTGTCTTTTCAAACTCTCTAAACATGAAAAGACACCGAGTTCTTCCTTTTTCAGACTCGTTAAAACTTAGTGACATCGGATTCTATCGAAATGACGCCCTTCAAGCATATGCTATCCCTGTCAAGCTTGTCATCCAAAAATAACTGGGGTACTCGCCAGAAATGGTGGGGGAAATAAATGAATCATAATCGTCATCATCGACAGTATGTCGCTCTTGAACATGGCATTGTTTGCATTCGTGTCTGGGTGGGGACATCTCATCTCGTTTCACATTTTCCTCCATGGGTTTGGGTTATCCTATTTGACCGTTCATCTGCTCATCGTCTTGTCATCATGACCCCTGATCATTTGACCTCAAATACTGCCAAATCTGTCATTGTGCCGCTGATATGTTCAAGAGAAGTTGGCCTCTACAAGAATACTCAACCTCCCTCCGATATCTCACACAAAGCCTATTGTCTCTTTTCGTTTCGTGTTGATGATGTGGGAATCATTATGACCCACCTTCGACGAAGATCACTTCCTGTCGACTTCAGCTTATTATCCAGGAAAGTGACCTAGAGACTCCCTTCAGGTACCTTGGAGCCTGCATGCCTCAATGGAAGGTTCTTCGTGTTCGACGCGAGGTTTTCATCATTGGCCTCTGATCGGATGACTCTATGGGTGTTCGACACCGGCTCATTCATTTGCACGCCGTGGATTGTACCTATAGTACCTTGAGGACCATCGTCATTATTGGTGGCACCTCTCATGTCTGTCAACAGATTTCGTCATTGGCTGGGAATCAGACGATGTTCATGCATGTTCAACTTCGACTCCCATATTCACATGCTTGAACTTGTACTATGTTCGGGTCGAGTTGGAGCGCAAGACCCCGGATTGTGCATGTTTTACATCCGGATTGCATTTTGTGGATTATTGTAATCATTACATGACTCATTCATTGGATGGCTGTGACCATACCTGAGTCCATTCATAGATCCTCATCCGATGGCTGCGTCCATACCTAGGATCCAGTTTTATACTATGTTACAGATGGCTACGCCCATAACACATATATATCATGTACTTGAGATATCAGTTGTACTTCTTTTCGCAGGTTCTCTGGTGGCAGTGTTTCAGTCACACATGTTCTTGTAAAGCACTTCACCCCTCTCTCTCTCGGGCCTCATGCTTTAGGGGGCATCTGTTACACAGTAATTTGTCAGCGTTTGTCACCGTCCCTGTTACCCCTCTTCTGCATCTTGGAGGACCCATTCCGGGACTTGTGAGAAGTGACAAGACTTTAAACCACTTGCCTTATTCTCCTCTAAACATGAGCTTCATATGCCCTTAAGACATCTCCTACTCATTGCCCCTAAAAATAGCCCTTTTTTCATTAGTGTTGGTGCCCTGTGTTATGCTCGCGCCAATGGGGAAAATCCTAAAGAAAGGGCACGCCATTGGCGCTCTGTCTCAGAGTCGCAATCGCGCCAACCAGTTTGGGCAAAATTCTCAACCACTCAAACCTCTGAAGTTTCTATCCACCTCATTCACCCAACTGATTCCAAGTTGAGTGAAGATGGTTTGGCTTCGAATCTCCTTGGATGGAAAGTTGTTTGCCACCATTCCATGGAAGTTTCTAAGTGATGAAGCCAAATCCATGTTTGTGGGGGATTGACCTTATCTCTTCCTTCTCCTCTATAAAAGATTGTTCTCTTGGCTTGAGAAATCTAGTTCTGGTTCTAATAGCTTTGACTCTTGTGGCAATACTTGTGCTGAAAGGAAGACATCAAAAGGTTGGAGTTGCAAGAAGCCTTCTTTGTATCCATAAGGCTTTCCCTAAGTAAGGAGACTTTGTCACTAAAGAGAGAGAGAGCTTGTCCCTCACCCCTTCAAGCTTTTGCAAGACTTGTGTAGCTGAGCACCCAGCCAAAGGAGGACTTGACATCAGGACGTTGGTTGTATTCTCCTTTGTTGAATATTAATAAATAGATGACTATCATTATGGTTCCATTCTCGTTGTACTTGTAATGGTTGATGTTGAATTATATCCTTCCTGAATGATGTATAATTGCATATATTAGATTTCACGCTTGGGTTTGTGTTTGTTCTCTTTATGTGCAGGTGTCCATTCACGTGGATAGTGGAGGATCGTGACCCACCAAGGCAAAGGAATGCGAGCGCCATCTATCCTATGAACTAAAGCATTGGATCTCAAGTAGCTCTTCATAACCTACTCTTTATTTGCAATTAGGAACTTGCGTGATAGCATTGTTTGATTGTTGCTAGACCCGTTCTAGGCTAGTAGGGATCACCTCTATCCGTAGAGGGGATTTACCTCTCCAACAACAAGAATGGTCCCAGAATAGAAACAAAAATAAGTCATCGAGTGGGAGATCTAAATCTAGAGGGAGATATAAATCTCTAGGAATACCTGTAAAGTTGGTGTGCTGGAAATGCATAAACGAAGGGCACTTCAAAAGCGACTATAAATCTAAAGCTCCTGATCAAGGAAAGGGATCTGATGATGCTCCTTCTACAGAGGTTAAAACCACCTCAGATGAAGGTGGGGATGTGTACTTTCTTCTTCAAGTACACATGTAGATCATGAGGCATGGTTGATTAACTCATGTGCATCCTTTAATTTCACTCCCCATAGAGAGTGGTTCTACGAGTATGAGAAATATGATGGTGGTGATGTCTTCTTGGGGGATGACAGGAAGGCTAGAATTGTTGGTTGAGGAAAAGTAAAGTTGAAGTTGCAAGGTGGAAGGGTTAGAACACTTTCTAGTGTTCTTCATATTCCTGCATTGGCTAGAAATCTGATTTCTATTAGCAAGTTGGATGATGCAGGTGTAAAAACAATGTTTGAGAAGGATACTTGCAAGATGGTTTGGGAAGCACTAGTATTGATGCGGGGAGTTCGGATTGGAACTCTGTACAAGCTCCAAGGTAGCGCTGTTTTTGATGGGTGCAACATTTTTGTGGTTCTTAAAAGTGGAGTAGAAAATCTAGTGGTCTCTGGAGAGAAGACTATGTTGCGGCATCAAAGGCTTGGACATATTGGAGAGAAGGGCCTTTGAATACTTCATGGTAAAGGTATGGTAGAAGGTATGAGTAATAGCTCTCTGGATTTTGATTTATGTGAAAATTGTGTATATGGGAAGTAGAATTAGGTGAGTTTCCCCTATGGTGGTAAGAGGGAAAAACAAATATTAGAGCTTGTGCACAATGATTTGTTTGGACCTGTGAAGATTTCATCACTGGGTAAGTCTATGTACTATGTATCATTTATAGACGACTTCTCAAGGAATACATGGATATATTTCCTTAAGAAGAAATGTAAAGTCTTTGACAGGTTTAAAGAATTTAAGGCTCTGGTGGAAAACCAGACAGAGAAGAAGATAAAGGTGCTGAGGATAGATAATGGTGGAGAGTTTTGGAGTAAAGAATTTGAAGAATTCTACAAGAAGTGTGGTATAGCATGACAGAAGACTACTCCATATACACCTCAGAAAAATGGAGTTGCAGAAAGAATGAACAAGACGTTGATGGAAAGGGCAAGAAGCATGCTTAGTGGTGCCAAGTTAGGACAAGAATTCTAGGCAGAGGCAGTGGATACTACATGTTACCTAGTCAACAGGTCACCTTCATTAGCATTGGAGGATAGGACTCCACAAGAGGTATCGACTGGTAAGAAATCCTCTCTTTTACATCTAACGATATTTGGGTGTGATGCATATGTACATGTTCCAAAGGAGAAACGAACCAAGTTGGATAGTAAATATGAAAAGTGCATGTTTATTGGGTATAAGGATGGTTTAAAGGGTTATAAGCTTTGGAACCCAATAACAAGGAAGGTTGTGTACAGCTGAGATGTGGTGTTCAAAGAGGTGAAATATGTTATTAAACATGAAGTTCAACCAAAGGAACCTGAGAAGATAGAGTTTGAGCTAAAGGAGGAAGAATCACACTCTACATCAGAGGAGGAATTAGAAGATGAAGAGCCACAAACTCCGGCTGTGAGAAGATTAGTTCGAGAAAGAACGCAGCTAGAAAGGTATATTCCATCTTCTTTCTATTTAAATTTTTCTTTGTCTGTTGTTGTTGATGATCCCAGAACTATGAAGGAAGCAGTGGATTTAGAGAATGGAAATCTCTAGAAAGAGGCCATGATTGATGAAATGACATCTTTGCACAAAAATGAGGCTTGGGATTTGGTGGAGTTGTCATCTAGAAGGAAACCCATTAGCAGCAAATGGGTTTTCAAAAAGAAGACAAATGTAGAAGGAAAAGTGGAGAAATACAGAGCTCGGTTGGTAGAAAAAGGTTATTCCCAGGTACCAGGAATTTATTCTGGTGATATTTTTTCTCCTGTTGCCAAGGCAACTTCTATTAGATTACTTTTATCTGTTGCTGCTACTTTTGATTTTGAGGTAGAACAGATGGATGTGAAGACAACATTTCTTCACGAGGATTTGGAAGAGGAAATCTACATGAAGCAACTTGAAGGCTTTGCAGTGAAGGGTAAGAAAGAACTGGTATGGAAGTTAAAGAAGTCTTTGTATGGGTTAAAACAGTCACCAAGGATGTGGTATCAGAAATTTGATACATTTATACAAGGACTTGGCTTCACCAGAAGGAAAGCAGATCACTGTGTGTATTTTAAATTAATTGGTGACCATGTTATTTATTTGGTCTTGTATGTGGATGATATGTTGCTTGTTGCAAATGACAAAGAAATTATCCAGGATTTGAAGACCCAATGGTACTCCAAATTCGACATGAAAGATCTTGGTTCTGCAAACTATATTTTGGGCATGGAAATTAAAAGAGATCGGGCAAAGAGGAAACTCTGGTTAAACCAAAGGAAGTATGTCGAGAAAATACTCAGAGGTTTAATATGCAGGATAGTAAACCGGTAAAAGTTCCTATTCTTGCTGGTGTGAGGTTATCTCCTGAACAATGTCCCAAGACACAAGAAGAGGAAGAGGACATGTCTCATGTTTCATATGCAAGTGCAGTTGGTAGCCTGATGTATGCAATGTTCTGTACTAGACCAGACATTGCACATGCAGTGGGAGTATTGAGCAGGTTTATGTCAAAGCCAGGGAAGGAGAACTGGACAACAGTGAAGTGGGTTTTTAGGTATTTGCATGGCACTAGTGATTATGGTTTGTCCTACCAATGAAGACCAGGATTAGATAGAGTATTGGATATTTATGGATTTGTTGATGTAGACTGGGTTGGAGATCTAGATCAGAGAATATCTACAAGTGGGTATGTGTTTAACCTATTTGGAGGTGCAGTCAGTTGGATGAGTAAGAAACAATCTGTAGTGGCACTATCAACTACAGAGGCAGAATACATGGCAGCCACTCATGCAAGCAAGGAAGCAGTTTGATTGTAGAGATTGTGTTCAAGTATGGGGTTAGTACAGGGAGCTATAAGGATAGACTATGATAGCCAAAGTGCAATTTTCTTGGCAAAGAACCCTGTATATCATTCAAAGACAAAGCACATTGATGTTTAGTATCACTTTGTGAGGGATATGATAGAAGACAAAAAGGTGTTGCTGGTAAAGGTGGAAACTTTGAAGAATACTGTAGATGCATTGACAAAATCTGTGAGATCTGAGAAGTTCTCTTGGTGTAGAGAGACAATGGGCATTTCAAGGCTAGAAAAATAACTAAGCTCTCTTGTGGTCCCCTCTGGAAAGAAAACAACAAGTGGGAAAATTTTGGGTTGTGTTATATTCTTTCCACGACTAGCCCACGTAGTTAACTAGGGGGTTGGGGGGGCGGAGCCCTTGTTTGTTGCACTGATTGTGTAGTAGTGGGGGGGGTGTCACAGGGGGTCTGAGGTGTACCCGAATCCCAATTTTATGGGGTCTGGGGTAGTGCACCGGAAAATTTTGGTTTTGGACCCTATGTTAGGTTCGGTGGACCCACCTATGGTTTTGTGCATGATTTTCGCACATGTTTTTTGGACGCAATGGTTTTCGGTCCATCGTATTGGACACGATGGTTTTCGGTCCATGGTATTGGATGCTTCAACATGTATAAATATGTATTATAACATTGAAAGGAACATAATGAAAAGTAAATCTGGTAGTCCCAGTTTTGGGATCCAGAGGAAAATATTTGTGTATATGTGTTTTATGTGTTATGCTCTTGCATTGTTTATTTTCTGTGTTTTAGAATTCATATGCAGGTAATTTCTTTACGGGGTTAAAAACTACAATAATACTATAAGCAGGGAGGTTGAGTATCTCAACCTATTGAGCCCATCTGTCATTTGAATTCGGATTGGGTTGGATAGGAAATTGAGGACAAAGAGGAGGATTACTGGTGGGCATATTAGTAGGCAGTTGTAGCTACTGTTGTGGAATAGGTTGGGAGAATTGTCCTGAAGGAGGAGGAGGAGGTCCACGCTAGTTCTAGGACCATGAAGAATTCAAACCAGATTGAGGATACAAGGCTTGCTAGGGCATTGAATACTAGTAAGACTACGACCAAGAGGGTGAAAAAGGTACAGACTGCTGACCAAAATTCATATTATTAAAATAATGAGACAGGTCTTGCGGCATACCTTGATTCATATCCGGCATCCGTGGTTTCCATGGTTTCCTTGCTCCCATAAAATAAATCGGGTCTGCTTCTTCATTCGTCCCTTGAAAGACTACCTTCAATCTAGGAAGAGACGGACAAGTGCTCATGGAATGACTCTGTTTACATATAACACAAGCCTCCACAACATTTAATGGGCATTCCTTCAATGGATGCTTCTTCTTGCATTGAGGGTAGAAAATAGACATGGCATTCTCTATTTCCATATGATTTTTCTTTGCTTGCAACACATCTAGGTGTGTTGATAATGTGCTCAGGATATCGGTTCTCAGGTTGTCCAACAGATTCGCAATTTTAGCCTTTGTAACCCCATTGCTGGATGTTTTGAGAGTTTGGATTCCATGCCTTTGTCTCGCAGCCCCTCGTGAGCACTTGATAGATAATTCACAGATGGTATGAAATTATTCCTTTTATATATCTCCTTTCCCTACTACGTTCAATAGCTCTAGACATTCCTCCCCCAGTGCCTTGAGAAAAATTAACTTCAAGATATTCTTATCCAAGTCACCATGGTCAGATCTCTTCAAACTATATTGAAAACGTTCCACAAAATCTTCCATATTCTCATCCTCTTTCTACATAATCTTACAAATTTCTTCCTTTACATCTCGAGATTTGCAGTAGTCCTAATATTTCTCGAGGAAAATCATCTTCATATCTTCCCATGTAGCAATAGATTTTCCTCCCAATGCCATAAAGCATATCAAAGTTGTGCCCTTCGAAGTAGAGGGAAATATCTTCAATTTATGAGCACCAAAAATGTAATCATACCCCCGACAAACAAGGTCGAATTCAAAGGAATAGGCTTCATAGGTTCATCACCTTTGATATCTCCAATTGGGAATTCAATTGACGAAATTGTAGGAGCCATGAATATATGCCAATACTTAATTGGAATTTCAATAGGTTCTGTCTCTAGCTATTCTATAACAGGTGATGGAAGTTGTTTAAGAACACTCCCTTGATCTAATGGTGCCAAGAATTACTTCAAATATTTTTCCTTCAAAATTGCAATATGCAATTCCTCAGATCCTCTGCTTGCTACTTCTTCTTCGCTGAATGGCACTTCTGCTCTTGGAGGAGGTTATGGTTGTAAAATTGATTGCCCTTTAGATCTCGTGTGATATGTTACAGTAGCATCAGCTCATGATGATGCTCCAGACTCAGCCCTTGAGATGATCTCCTGGATGTCAGTTTTTCAGCCCAAATCAACCCCATTTCGTTTTAGGGGTCCCCCTCTGCCCCTTTTATTGGTATCTCTGTTCATACAATCAGGAAATAAAATGGAAACGTTCAAACAAATTAAAGGCTCAAGACCTGGATCAGGATAAGGACTTCCTTCCCCAGGACAAGAGAGTGCCCCCTAAAGAAAACAAAGGAAGAAAATAATCAAATCATAGAAATCGATCTCAGGACCTAAAACAGGGTGCAAAAAAAACTTCCCTTCCCAGTACAAGAGAACAATACTTATAAAAACAAAACAAAGAAATATGAAGCTCCAAACTTGGAGCCAGGTGATAAAAACTTCCTTCCCCAGGACAAGAGAATAATCCTACAAAAATAAGAAGAACAGGGAACCAAGCAACCAAATGAATTAATACTCAGGACCTGGAGCAAGGTGTAAGCTTCCTTCCCCAAGAAGACAGATCTGTCCTATGGTCAATGCTGGTTGTACTTTTGTGCCTTTTATAGCCTCCATAGAAATGATTCCAAAATGTTGGTGTCCAAGTATGAATTATGCAATTCAACGAATCCAAATTTAATTGTCAACCCGGGGTTCTACCATTTGTTTCGAGGCTATCGTGCACTGTATGTGCAAGTGATAGTTTCCCTACCCAATAGTGAACATTAACTATAAATTCATCAATGTGTAACCACAAGAAATACTTTAACAACCATAAGAGTAACAAAAAATAAGGACTTATAGCAACACACTGAGAAACACTCAAAATTAATAAACTCATAGAAATAAACCTAAAACACATCTAATCCAGCAACACCTGGTCAGGAGAGTGGGCCCAACTCCCTAATGAGGGCCATGGCGAGATCAAAGAATCACAATATTCTCAAAAGATAAACATGTCATTAATAAACGAAATATTGCAATTGTGTTGTTACAGACTCAAAGTTAGAGTATTTGCCTGCAAACTTAGTGTCTCTTAACAGTGTTGGCTTTCATAGCCCACAACTCTACTTTATACATTTTTTCAATGATACAACTCCTAGAATTATGACATTGTCTACCCTTAATGACATGGTGGTTTTCAGAATGAAACAAAATGTTAAAAGATAGCAATGTGTGAAGTGAAGGGTTGGTCACGGTTGCAGCCATTATTTAAGAATAGCACTGCCAATTTGATAGCATCGTTCAGTGAATCATGGTCCTAGTCATTCTCCCTTTAAATCTATAGAAATAATTGAATTAGCAAGTCACTTAGGTAATAATCCTCTACGATTATGCTTCATTGAGCAATAATCCATGAATACATGACAAGAGGTATACTTGTGCAATTTAATATATCGATTAACCAATATTGGCTGGAAATGGATAAAAGAACAGGGTAGAAAGGTTGAGTGAAAGTATGCAAGTCTAGCTACCAACAATATGTACATATGGTGTTGTGTCCATGATTGTACAAGTGGTGTTGTGACCATGTGGTGTCATGTACACGTTGTACATATGGTGCTGTGTGCAGGTGGTGTTGTGTACATGTGTTGTCTTGTAGATGTTGTGTTGTGTACGTCTAGCCTTGTGTACATGTTGTACATGTGGTACGATGAACATGTGGTGTTGTGTATGTCTAGATTTGTGTACACGTCGTAAAAGTGGTACGATGTAGATGTGGTGTTGTGTACACGTTTTGCAAGTGGTTCCATGTACATGTAATCTTGTGTACATGTTGTGTAGGCAGTAATGGGTATAGGTGGTGTTGTTCACATGTTGCACATGTAGTATTATGTGCATGTCGTACATGTTGTGTCTCGTACATGCGGTACTATGTATGTGCATTGTGTATTCGTTGTATCGTGACATCTGTATTTGTTGTGTTGTACTCCATGTATGTATATGTATTGTGTTGTACATCGAGTGTAGGTGTATGTATTGTGTGGTGGTGTACGCTGGATGTAGGAGTATGTATTGTGTTATCACATTGTACATTGGGTGTAGGTGTATGTGTTGTATGTCACGTGTAGATGCATGTATTGAATGGTGTTGTATGTAGTGTGTGGTTGTACGTGTGTGATGCACACTATGTGTATGTGTAAATGGTTGAGGAGAGGTCATTGGGTGTTTGTCAGTTATGGAAACTGATCCAGAGTGCATACAAAATAAGGAGAAAGGTAGAAGCTAAGGATTGATTAAAGTATAAGTATAAGTATTTTATTTCAATTTTATTATGTGTGTGAATTATGGTTCTGGTTTATAATGGTTACATGTGATTTATGGTTTTGATCTATGAATTTTTTTTTTAGCTAACCTGATGTGATATGTTTATACACGATGATTTTGTAAAAAATCATAGTTTTACTTGTTGTGATAGGAATTGAGCATAATTGCAAGTGTACCTTGTTGACGGGCCACCAATGAGGTATGATTTGAAGTTATTTCAATTTATTTTAAATGTAATGGAAGTTATGTTCTTGGTACAGGAAATCATGAAATGTCTAGTTTGGTGGTCTAAACCAACTGAAAGGAATTAGTAGTAGCAGTGAAAGAAATTGGAACATGCAATAGTATGTCGGTAAAGCACTTCAGGAGTAGGGCGATTGTTGGACACTGGTACCTAATAGTGTTCATTGATTTCCATGAGCATGCTATAACTGATATGATGGTTTGAGGCTGGGATATGCCTTGGTTTTTTTATCTTCTGATGCAAGGAAGGCTTATGAAGGGATGGATCGCCCAAGATAGTGGATGTCGAGGAACTTGGAAGGTGAGTGACTTCATGGAAGCAAGTGACCAGATTTATTGAGGGACTATGTAGCAGAGAAGGGAAGGTTGTGGATGGATTTGTTTTGGTCATTAACATTTCTAGATGGAATCAGATGCACATCGGGAGTGCGCCCTAGAATAATGAGCCGGTAATTGTTCACTGAGAGGAAAAGCGGCGATGGCAATTGGATGCAGTTTTGACTTTGGCAGGGGATTTTGAACTTCTACGAAGGAGGTGAATCTTGGTATTACTTTGAGGGTGGAGGACTAAACCTCTGGACTCCCTTATTTTGGATGAAGGCGTCCTATCCTTTTATTTACCAGCTAAGAAAATGTGCATATGTGTATATGTGTGTATTATTGTAAATACTGTATCGAGATGGATTTATAAAGCTCCATAGATAGTATGGTTATTTTTTGGGTGAAGAAAATGTGTATGTGTATATGTGGTTATTTTAAATACTGTAATGAGCTATGTTATAAAGATTTAGTAAACAATATGATTGTCATGTTTCAAAAGTGATCATTGTAAATATTGCAATAATCTATGTTATAAATCTCCATATGTAGTATGTTTTGTTTTCAACGGTTTGTTGGTTTATAGGTGTCATTGAACACCAAGGATGGTGTTCCCCCAAAGGGGAGGGTTCTATAACAGCCCTGGTTCAAAATTCATGTGAAAAAAAAAGGGCCACAATTGATGGGAAATGTATTCCAAAATGAATGGTGGGTGAAACATCCTACTGTGGGTGTTGATCAGTTTATTAGAGATAAGGAAATTGGAAAAGGAAATGGAAAAGGCTTTGGAAAGGAGAAATGGAATTTTGGCACATTTATTTATGAAAATAATGGAAACTAGGAGAAAAGGAAGGTGAAAGGTCACAAGTTTGATGTGAGGAGGAAAATGAAGGGAAATAATGGAAAGTGAAGAAAATAAAGGCCTCATTGATAAAAAGCTTTTGAGGATTAGTTGGAAAGCTTGGTTAGTTAAGTTTTGGATCTCTATCATTATTCTATCTCTCTCACTCTTGGACAGTTAAATTTTTCTTGGAGAATTTTGGGATTGGATCAAGAAAGGAAAAGAAGGCAAGAGGAAGTAAAGATCAAGAAGGCAAAGGAAGGATGCATCAACTATAGTAGGATTCTTTGTAGGCGTAATAATGTTTTCAGCCTAGCCTTGCCATTTTTGGATAGCCATGGTGTGATGTGGTTCTCATGTTTTGGTTGAGCTGGATTGCTAGATGGATTTGAAGCTCATTGAGGTGGATCTATGAATGATAGAGAACATGACCTAGTGGTCCCTGAACTAGACTATGGATCATGGTGAAGCCACTGACTTAGTGACCTATGAGGTAGACTATGGGTTGCAGTAAAGTGAGGATTGTGTTGCCTTGGTGGGCCTAAGAATCCATTGGGCCTAGTAATCTTGGTTTTGGAATATATGGAAAATCCTCGAGAGTGGCTCTCATTTTAGGGCATAATGATCAAGGTTTGGATTGTGGTAAACCCTGAGAGACTAGGGGAAAAGACAATTTCTCACGGTGTAGGTGGAGAAATCCAGTGGCATCCAATCTTGTTGGCCTAGTGATCGGGTGAAGATCATGGTAAAGCATGTTATGACATGTTTATTATGTTGGCCTATTGATCTGAGATGGATTATGGTAAATCTTGGTTTCTATTGATGAGGGTGAGGTGGTTTAGCCTTAGGATTCCCTAGTTGGTTCTTTGGTTTGATTCCCACATTCATGTTTGGAATATAGCATGAGGGTTAACGTTTGAAGAAAGATTTGGGTCGGCCATTCTATGGTCGGGTGGAATGTGGTAGTCCCATCTCGGGTTTGGATTTTGCATCATTAATGAGAGCTCATTTCTCGTTGTAATTCCATGAGTATTATACGAATTTATATGTGGATCATATGGCTATGATTTCATTAGTATTGTTTCTACTATTATGCTGGTTATGTGATGCAATAGCATCTGAGCACCCTTCATTAAAATCGGAATCCAAAGTTGTGAAAGAGGAAGTGTGGAAAATCATTGTAAACTAGGGCAAATCTTGTTTAAACAGAGCTAAATTGATGGAATTGATAAGGTCTGATTTAATGTAATTACCTGCCATGTATGCGTATAGAGATATTTAGGGGATTTGATTGAGCGATTGTGGGAGAAACTCATGAATCGTAAACTATCCCTCCCTTTGTAATTTCCTATTTAAGAGAGTGCGTTATGTGATAGAGAGAGAGGATACAATGTAGTCGCAGGGTAATTTGTGACTAAGGCCAAGAGGCCTTAGCTTGTAATCGAGCTCTGTATATATTTAAATATACGTGTTACCATACATATGCATGTTATTTGAGTTTTGTGTGGTTTACATTTAGTTCTTTACTATCAGTTAATAAATATGCGTGTGCGAGTATAACGGACGAAGTTCCTATGAACTTTGCCTTAAATAGAGTATGGCAGGGTAAAATTGTCTTATAACATGTTTCCACCAAAAGAGAACGAGAAATCCATTTCAATAGAAACTGTCGGATTGTCTAGATCAATGGATTGTAATGATGGAAGAGGAATGACAAAGGAAATATCATAGGCATCTGATGGAAGTAGATCCATGATGATCATGTAGAAACTTGCAAGCAAGTTATCTCGGCTAATGGACCCGAGAAAATCATTTAAAGGAGTTTATGTTTCCGAAGGATCAAATCATTTGTTTAATGGCGATCGGACACATATCATGTGAAAACAAGCACGTCCGTTAATTCCAAAAATGGGTGCGATGAGGTTTTATACAACATGCTCAAAACCTCATTGAGTTATAATAATTGTGACCATTCATTAAATGAATGATCAAACAGTAATAATGCTCAAATGTGCGCGTGGGTTAACATTTCTAGGAGACTCGATAGGTTATGAACTAGGGTTTATTTCTGTTGAGTTCCAGCCATCAACCATTGTTGGTTGATTGGTCAGGCTTTGTTGTAATTCCACTGACTTGAAGGCTTCTGATATATACGTGGGCCCATAACCCATAGGTCCACGTGCGGAAAATGTAAAGATGTAGCTTTGCTGTATCAAAGCAGCCAAGCTTTCATCATTTTGTATGTGTTTTATGACAGTGGCTATGTATGGCTCTCATCATGTTTTTACTTGTAAATGAATGGACAATTTATCTATGACCTAATAAATGATAATGAAACAAATGATATGAGGGTCATATCATTTGTGATATGTTTGACGAAATTCTTGTCATGGCTAGTACGGGCCTGATTGAGGGCTTGTCCAACTATTTTCTTTTGCATCATTATTTCCCTATTATTTTAATATTCTAGAGACATCACTCCATTTTTGGCAGTGACATAGGCTATGGGCTTGAAAAAGTGGCTTAAATCCCAGGGACGTTGGCACAAAACTAGATAAAATAGTCCTTGGATGTTAGCATGCCTATAGAATTAGAGAATCTAGAGCCTCCTAGACTTTGGTAGGCCTATAGTATGAGAGCGTCTAGAGATAAAGAGGTTGAAAACTTTAGTGGGACCTAGGGTCTAGCTCCCTGAAGTGTTGGGATAGTTCTCAGGGCTCACGTAGTTGTTGTGGAAAATATTTATGTTTTGCTTCTATTGATTCCATTTCGTTAAGGTCACATAGGGAGTTGAATCAGATGATAGTAGCCTCTCGTCTCATGTTTACCTTGGTTGGCCAGTTACTTGAGTAGATGTGGGAGGAGGGTGTTACACGTGGTCTAGGAAGATAAAGCACACCTTGATTTTCAATGAGTTGCGGAAAGGAGTTTGTGAAGGAGGAGGAAATTCTCATCAGAAAACCACTTCTAACAAGAAGCTTTCCATCTGGGAGAACAAGAAAACTTAAGGCATATGTCTTGATTGCAAAATTCATCAATGAAGATGTGATTCATCATATTATTCCATTTACAGATGCTTTTGGTGCTTTAAAGAAGATGAAATAATTATATGACTCACACTCTCAGCTAGAAGTTGTTTAATTGATGATCAAGCTGTTTAATTTAGAACTGAAGGGTGGTGTTCCCCCTACTTTAGCCTCTGAGATAACAGAATTATGCATGACATAGAAGTCACCAGTGTTAAAATGAATGTTCCTCTCACTACTTTTGTCAAGGCATTGTATCCCACATATTCTCATTATCTTGAGTCGTTACAAGCTAGTGGAAAACTTCTAGAGATATTTTTTAACTCTTTTGTGGACAAGTTTGCTTAAAGAGAGAAAGCTTTTGGGAATAAGAATATATTTTCTCAGTCTGCTGAAGAAGTCGTATGCCTTTCACAAAAAGAGAAGAATTAGGGACAATATTCTTCTGGAGGAAGAGGTGGCCGAAGAAGACGAGGAAGGTATAATTTTAGAGAGAGGGGGGGTAGATATTTCCAAGGAGAAAGGTCAGATCTTCATTGAAGAAAAGTGGTGTTACTGGTTTCCCAAGCATTTCTAGGAAACTTAAGCAATGTGATGCTTGTATAGTAGGAAAGCACAACAAACAATCATTTCATGATTCTCATTCCATAGCACATAGAAAGCTTGAAGTCATTCATTATGATTTTTGTGGCCTAATGTTTGTTCCTTATTTAAATGGTAATAAATAAATGATGACATTTATTGATGACTACACCAGAATGTGTTGGGTATACTTATTGAAGAATAAATTTGAAGCTTTTGAAACATTCAAGAACTTTCATGCATGGATTGAAAATGATACCTAATCTCATATTAGATCTATTCATACTGATAATGGAAAAGAATATACTTCAAATGAATTTTAAAATCTCTTTGTTAGCATGGGATAAAACATCAAACAATCCTGCCTTATAATCCCCAACAAAATGGAGTAGCTGAAAGAATGAACAGGACAATCTTAAATAGGGTATGTTCAATGACGTTTTTTATGAGTATTAAGTTGATGTTTGGGTTGATGCAGTTCTATGTGCTATGTATATAAATAATAAGTGTCTGTCTCATTCTCTCAAAAATAATACTTCCTATGAAATGTGGTACGACCACATTCCTTTGGTGAGGCATCTCAGGGTTCTTTGTTCGACCTTTTATGCCTTGATCCCTAAGGAGTAGAGAAACAAAGTTACTACAAGGAGTCAAAAATCTATATTCTTGAGGTACATAGATATCTCCAAAGAATATGGTCTCTATGACGAAGTAAATAATAAGTTTATAATATCTAGATATGTGATATTTCTTGAATATTCCATGACTGACAATGTTCTTGAGTGACAACATGATCATTTGGAAAGATTTAGACATGCAAAGTATTTTCAATCATTTGATAATGAAATTCGACATCTTGAAGGGAGGATCCCTATATTGGCCCAATTTGTGGAATCTCCTTTTGAAGCTGTTATGAACCAGCTCAAGAAAAGATAGAAAAGATAGATCAACGGCTTAGAATTCAGCCTCTTCGAGGGGGAAACCTCCTTTACATTACATAAAAGAACAATTCTTGGATGATACAAATGACAAAACCTCATTTCTATATATAGGAGTCTAAGGAGTCACAATATAACCCAGCCGACCTAACAATAATAATATAAAGCCACAAAAATAACAATAGAGGGATTCTATGGGGCACAGTAATAACAATATGGGGGCAATAGGGGCACAACAATATTAATAAGGGGTACAACTACCATAGTAATGGGGTAATCACTAGTATTATAGGACCCAACATGCCCCTCTCCTTCAAAAAAAGTGTTGTCCTCAACGCTTGAGTAGTTCTGGATACTTCTGTATAAAATTCTCATCCTCCCATGTGGAATCTTCCACATATAAGTTCTTCCACTTGATAAGATACTCCGAAATTGATCGATTTCGTAGCTATCGAGATCTTGTTTCTATGACTACTTCAGGTTCCAATAAAATTTTTCCTTCCTCGTCAAGTTCTGGAAATATTGTTTGAACTAGGAGCTTGTCTCCTGTAATCTTCTTTAAACATGAAACATGGAAAACTGGGTGCAATCAAGAAGATGCAGGAAGCTCCAATTTGTATGCCATAGTACCAATATTTTGCAACACCTTCTACAGACCATAATACTTAGGTGATAATTTATTATCCTTCTTAGCTTGCTTAAGGGACATTTGCTTATATGGTTGTAGCCGTAGAAATACCCAATTACCTACAACAAAACTTCTTTCGCTGCAATGTTGATCCACCTGTTGTTTCATTCTATTATGTGCCAACACAAGGTTATCCTTTAAGAGTTGGAGGACTTGTTTTTGATGTTCGATGTGATGTTCCACTGCTTGAACCTTAGAATTTTATCTTAAATATGATGTGATGGATGGTGGTTCATACCCATAAAGTGCCATAAATGGGGTCATTTTTGTTGCTGTATGGAAGGAAGTGTTATACCACCATTTAGCCAGACGCAACCATTTGACCCATTATGTCTGTTTATCAGATACAAAGCAACGAAGATATCCTTCCAAACATTTGTTTACTATCCTACTTTGCCCATCAGATTGAGGATGATAAGATGAGCTATTAGCTAACTGAGTACCAAGACAAGAAAATAATTCTGTCCAAAAATTTCCAATGAAAATGGGATCTCTATCACTTACAATAATCTTTGGATTTCCATGCAGCTTTTGAATTATTTCCATAAATGCTGTGGAAACTGTACTGGATTTAAATGGATGTGATAATGCACAAAAGTGTGCATACTTGGTAAGTCTATCAACTACCACCATGATGACACTCTTTCCC